>BQKN01051393.1:0-11298 GCA_022839385.1 Asparagus kiusianus | reverse complement strand
GGGGGGGTCTCTTTCTTTAATGGCCTGTTTGGATGGAGGGTAGAGACGAGGAGGGGAAGAGAAATCTAATTTTAATCTTGTTTTGGAGTTCCATTTAAGATGGTATAGGAGGGGAATGAAGAAAAAATTGAGTTAAAATCTTACACCCCAAATTAGGGTGTAATGAAGGGGAAAAGAAGGAAGAGGAACTTTCCCCTTGGCTATTTCCACAAAAAATTTGGAAATGGAAATGTAGCTCTTGAATACATTTCAAGACATTTCCTAGTTTTCATTTCTTTTGTTTGTTTCGCAAAGAAAATGTTCCTTTTCACTACCAAGTCACACAAACAGACAAAAAAAGCCTTCATAGTAACAGTGCTTTGATTTCTATTTTTTGTGTTTGTTTGAGAACATGAAAAAGGAAATGAGAAATGTGGCATTTAAATATTTCGTTTTATTCTTCATGACTATTCAAACAGTGTTTTTACTAATTAATAATTCTGAGATGGGATATTTCCAAGTGTTTTCAGCCCAATTTGGTGTGAAAACACATTTTTTGAAAAATTAAGGTGGCAACACATGTGACACTTCATTTCTTAAAAATTAAAGACGAAACAAACACTTGAAATGGAAATCTCTTGAAAACAAAAACCCATGTGGCACATGGGGGTTTTCTTGAAAGGTGAGGTGGCAACACATTTCCGTTTTTTTTGGAGCAAACAAACAGACCCTTACTTCACTTCCCTAAGTTATCTCCCAAACACAGTGTAAGGCTAAAATTAAATAATAAAAAACACTTAGGATCTATTGGCAACAATAGAACTATAGGAGCTATCTGCAATTAGGTGATAGTAATGGGGTGTATCTGCAATCCATCCTTTATTTTTTTTCCGATAATGTTGTTAAATTAATTAATGTAATTGTTATCTATTCATTTTGTAGCAATTTCATAGGTTACCAATACTAACTCTTGCTTTTAAGAATTCGCATTGAAGTTTCATAGGTTACCAATACTAACTCTTGCTTTTAAGAATTCGCATGGAAGTCAGAGGTGAGATTCTAGGCTTCTGATGGTAGACATTGGGCCATTGCTAAGGCCGAAGTAAGGCCCAAAAACTTTGGTCGGGCCTTTTAAGCTCCAGTTCAGTCCAGTCCAACGCGTTACAAATCCACGAAGAACAAATCTAAACTACTACGTAAAAAACAAGTGGGGGAAATCCAAAATTTGGATGAGTGGAGAATATATTCTCATTTTCCATCATAATTGGAAGGGTAAAAAAAAGTAATTTAATAAGGGACATCCCTTTTTAAATCCCTTACCCTTTTTTTGTCTTCTAGAATATTTCATATATCACAACTATTTTGTCTTCTTTTCTCTCCCTCTCTATTTAGTCTTCTAGAATAGTAAATAACATACTTCATGAACATAGGCAGGGCCGGCCCAAGCTTTTTTGAGGCCCTGTGCGAAATGATAAAATGAGGCCCTCTTCTATATAAATGTTGAACTATAAATTTATTGAATTATATTTATTTTACAAAAGAAATAATACATAAAAATACAAAAATTACAAAAAACGATATTTTCGTGCATTTTTTGATGCAAAATCACCAATAATAGAATCTATATCTATCTTTTCCAACATATCCTTCTCGATGCATAGAATTGCAAGGTCATTCAATCTTTTTTGTAATAATGTTGAGCGCAAATATGTTTTTATCAGCTTTAATTTTGAAAAACTCCTTTCCGCTGATGCTACAGTCACATGTAAAATTAATAAAATTCGATTAGTGGGCTAGTATTAGATTATTAGGCCCTTTTTTAAACAAACAAAAGACTTATTGGAAAGAATTAAGAAATATACTATGGGCATTTTTAAAAATTTGGGGCCCCCTTTGAAATGGGGCCCTGTGCGGTCGCCCCCCCCCTACCCCCCTCTTGGGCCGGGCCTGAACATAGGATATGGCTAATAACTAAATATCTAATATATTTTAGATTCTAAAAGAATATAAATTAAAATTATAAGTTATTGTTAACAAAAATAATAATATGTGTAGCTAAAAAACCAAAAAATATAAAGCATAAAGTATTTTTTAAAATTATAAGTTTTGTGCATTAGGTATGTGCATTTTATTCTATGAAAAAAGAAATAAAATATATACAAATGATATTAGTAGATGCTAAAAATCAAATCCTTTCATATAAGATAGAAAATAATTTCCAAAGATTTAAGATATCACATTATAATTATAATCAAACCTATAATACATTTTTGAGATTGAAAAAGTTTTGCGCCTCTTGCACTTGCGATAATGCTAGTTTTATGTATAATAACACTTTCAAGTACGCCCATCCTAATAATAAAGGGCTTGACTAAATTTATAGGTATTTATCGAAGGTACCATGTTTATTTATTGCCAATAACTTTTTTTGGGTGTTTTTGTTTATTTTTTTAGAAGTAGCTAATAATCATGTTTGTTAAAATTTTATTTGATATACTTATTAAATTTGCTTTTGCTTTAAAAGGTGTACTTTTAGAAGCAACATCGGGATACTTTTAAAACCAACTTCTGTTCTTTCTTAGTTATATATTATATATGACGTTAATCTTTTGATAATGATCTTTAAGCATGGTTTGACATGTGAAAACAGCGAAGGAATTGAAGAAAAAAATTGAGAAAAATGTGAAAAATAAGCAAGACGGACTCCACCACACCCTGGTGTGGTGTTTGCCACACCCAGGTGGCAGGATGTGGCAGAATCTGTCTTGTTTACCATGAGTGTGGTGTCTGCCACATCCTGATGTGGCAGAATCTATCATGTTTGCCATGGGTATGATGTGTGCCACACCAGGATATGACAGGCTCGTTTTTAGAATCCTAATCTATTTGAGATTGTGTTTTGTTATAAATAGAGTCATGTTTTTTAGGGTTTTCTATCGATTGATTGAGTAGCTTGAAGGTAATTTTGAGCACAGAAAAGACAGATCTTTCTAAGCAATTTATTTGAGGGTTTAGTTTGAGAGATTTGAGAGATTTTTTTGAGAGGTTAGTTAAGTGATATTGTAATCTCTACTTTGTACTCTCTTTCTCTATAGTGGAAACGCATCCCTTTTGCCCCGTGGACGTAGGCAATTTGCCGAACCACGTTAAACTTTTGTGTTTGAGTTGGTGCCGTTATTTTGGATTGTTTTGGCTTTCTCTCTCGGCGTTTGTGTTTGTTTCACCGCGCGCAACAAGTGGTATCAGAGCTCAGGTTACGTTTGGGCTATTTGGAGGAGTAGATCACTTTGGAAGTTCGGCTAGAGCTTCGTTTGGAGTTAAGGGTAGGATCTTTTTGGTAAAAATTCTATATTTTTTCAGTTTTGGATATATTCTTCGTTTGTTTCGCTTTGGTTGTTGGTGCTTTGAGGACTTATGGCCGAGAAAGAAGAAGTTGTGGAGGGTACTTCAGGTGTGAAGACCGTTCAAAGTTTAAATATTCACTCTATAAAGATAGAAGTGGAGAAGTTTAATAGCACTAACAATTTTAGACTTTGGCGATGTGAAGTCTTGGATGCGCTCAACGCGCAAAATTTGAAAGATACTTTGGAATTGGATGGCAAACCAGATGATATTATTGAGAGGGTTTGGAAAAAGATGAACCGAACGATGTGTGGTGTGATTAGGTCTTGTTTGACTCAAGATTTAAAGTATGATATGATTAATAAGACTTCAGGTAAGAAGATTTGGGAAATCCTTGAGAGCAAGTATTTGACCAAGAGTGTGGAGAGTCGCTTGCATTTGAAGAGGAGGTTTTATCGCTTCCAATTGAAGAAAGGAACCTCTATTGGTGATCAAATGAACCACTACACGAAGCTTCTTGCGGATTTGACGAATGTAGATATTATGATTGAAGATGAGGATAATACATTGTTGTTGTTGAGTTCCTTGCCTGATGAGGAGTATGAGACTTTCGTCCTTACTCTTATCAATGGGAAGATATCTCTTTCGTATAGTGAGGTCACCACTGTACTTGTGAACTATCAGCTTCGATAGAAAGATAAAGAGTCTACAAGTGACACAGTAGCGGAGGCGTTGGTTGTAAGAGGAAAGAATCTAAACCGAAAGAATTGGAAGTCACAGTTTAGAGTATGACATCCTACAGTTGGAAAAGATCAGTGTGCTTGGTGCAAGGAAACTGATCATTGGTAGAAAGATTGTCCAAAGCTCGACGAATGGATGAAGAATAAACAGAAGGAAAAAGGGAAGCAACCATCATCAGAAGCAAACATCGTTATATCGAATGATAATATTTCTGATACTTCTATTTATTCATTTTCTATCAGTCCTACAGGTAGCTATTCGGAGGAATCCGAGTGGATGTTGGATAGTGGTACAACCTATTATGTGTGCCATATAAAGAAATGGTTCTTCAGTTTTGAGAAGTTAGATAGTGGTGTGGTGTATATGGGTGACAACAATGCATGCCAGATCCTTGGGATAGGAAGAATTCCTATCAAGATGTTTGACGGGACGGTTAGGAAGTTATATGGTGTGAGATATGTTCCTTCCTTGAGGAAGAATTTGATCTCGATTGGAGCTTTGGTTGGAGAGGGTCTGAAGGTTCGTGTTGAGGACATGGTTCTCGAGATCGTGGAAGACTCTTTGATTATGATGAAGGGCGTCAGGAGGAATAACCTGTACTATTTGATTGGAAGTTCGATGACAGGTAGAGAGCTGGTGACTTCTATTGATTCGACTAGACTGCGGTATTTGGAGCTTAGTCATTCCAGTATTGATTTGGAGATGGGTGCACAGACCTGCAATTTGAAGTCCTGTGAACACTTTGATGTGAGCAAGAAGACCAAGGTAAAGTTTAGCACCTCTATTCACCATACTAAGGGTCTTTTAGGTGGAGTTCACACGGATGTTTGGGGGCTTTTCAAGGAGGCATCATTAGAAGGTAATAGATGTTTGGTTTCCTTTGTTGGTGGTTGTTTTAGACGTGTTTGGGTTGCAACCAAATCCTCTTTGGATAAAGTCCTAGTAGTCTCCAATAGATTAAAGAAGTGTGAGATTAGCAGAAAGGTGAAAGTACTTTATTCTGATTTTGGTGGGAGGTACAAGAGGGACATATTTTTGTATTCAAGCTGAGCTCATGGTATTTTGAGACACTTTGATGGAAAGGAAATCTTGGGACAACAAGATAAAATGTCAGATTTGGTGAGCTGTTCCTTGCTGGAGGAGGACTGACGTTTGCTGTCGAGCATTGATTCTGGTGTTGAGGCTTTGATATATTTGGGTCATCTTGGTCATAGGTTGTCGAGTGCTACGATTGGAGGTAAAACTCCATTGGATGTTTGGTCTGGTAGTGTCACTTCGCTTGAGGCTTCGATGAGGGAGCTAATTGACTCTCAGCATGTGGAGAGTTTTAGACAGACCTTAGATGTATCACAACAGGTGGAGAGTGATGCTATTCCACATTGGGTGGAGATTACTCCACATACTTTAGATTATTCTGTATCATTTAGGATTCCAGCTGAGGTGACATAGTTAGGGGATCATTTGGATTGGGTGCAGATGATGAGTTGGTTGATTCGAATGTAGCTGGTGGATATGATTTGAATACGGCCATTGGTTCACCTTAGGTGGAGGTGTTTGATTTATTTCACTTTGGGGCCATTGGGAGCGTTATCAGTTGCAGATCCGTTGGTGATGTTGGTGAAGAGTTGCAAACTTTTCTATTTAATTGAGGGTCTTTGGAGGCCGTTTGATGAACTACGGATGGCTTAATCCCTTGGAAGAGGGGGTACGTAGGCAGCCAATTTGATGCAGCCGGTTTGGTGAGTTGATACCGATATTTGGAGAGTGTTCACATTCTCGTTTGGGTCTCGACTTGTTGTGGATTAAGTTATCGTGGTTTTGTTCCACTTCGTACTAGACGTAATAAATGAGACGTTTGATTTGGTTGGTGTCGGCTCAGATTTTGGAAAAACTTCGCCAATGTGGAGAATTGTGAAAACGGCGAAGGAATTGAGGAAAAGAATTGAGAAAAACATGAAAAATAAGCAAGACAGACTCCACCACACCCTGGTGTGGTGTCTGCCACACCCAGGTGGCAGGGTGTGGTAGAATCTGCCATGTTTGCCATGGGTGTGGTGTCTGCCACACCCAGTGTGGCAGAATCTATCCTGTTTGCTATGAGTGTGGTGTGTGCCACACCAGGGTATGACAGACTCGTTTTTAGAATTCTAATCTGTTTGGGATTGTGTTTTGTTATAAATAGAGCCACGTTTTTTAGGATTTTCTATCGATTGATTGGGTAGCTTGAAGGTGATTTTGAGCACAGAAAAGAGAGATCTTTCTGAGCACATTGTTTGAGGGTTTAGTTTGAGAGATTTGAGAGATTTGTGTGAGAGGTTAGTTGAGTGATCTTGTAATCTCTACTTTGTACTCTTTTTCTCTATAGTGGAAACCCATCCCTTTTTGCCTTATGGACGTAGGCAATTTGCCAAACCACGTTAAACTTTTGTGTTTGAGTTGGTGTCGTTATTTTGGATTGGTTTGGCTTTCTCTCTCGACGTTTGTGTTTGTTCCACTGCGCACAACATGACAAACACTTTAATCGCTTTTGAAAGTAGCTTTTGATATATAATTACCAAAAGACTGCTTCCGCAACTTATATGAGTAACCTTTATAAGTTATTTATATAACTAACTTATTATGAGCTCTAGCATTATCAAAGTGGAGCTTCATATAACAAAGCCTTAATATAAAAAGGCAAATCTGTTTAGAGTTTGATTGTTTATAAACTCAAAACTAACTAACATCGAGCTAACATAAATGACCAAGATTTTAGAAGCACATAAATGACCAAGATATTAGAAGCACTTTGGATGAAAATTGACTAACATGCAAGTCAGGGTGGAAATGAACCAAATATTTTACAAATAGATCGATATTTATTTGTTTAAGTATTTGGTCATATTCGATATGATAGTTCATTTTAATAATAAAAAAATAATTTTTATTATTCGGTTCATAAACAAATAAAATTTAATCATAGATACATTTAATCTTTTATCTAATAAACTATTCGTTTATAGAGTTTAGTCCTTAATATTTCATTTTCCTACTTGCAAATGTGGACAACTAGTTTTTTAATTTATAAATATTATATATCACTAGTTTGTATATTATTCAAGTATATAAAGTTTGGCTCCATTGTAAGACCAGGATAACGAATATTTATCGAATATCTACCGAATAATTCGCAAAGACTACCCAATCACTCTTAATGAATATTCGCGAATAGTTATCAAATATTCAACTACTATGCGAATCAAATTTGAACATTGGTTTCTTATTTGTTTTGAATTCAATTACGAATTCGAATAGTCACATTTGATCAACATAGTATGAATATGAATACTAGGTGTTTGATTCGAAATCTGTTGGTTTCCATCACTACATACAAGCAACTTGATAAAAGTAACATAAATGATAAGGAGAGGAAGTCTCAAATATTTTTTATAATTCGGACCTCCAATATACAGTTGAGACTGCACACTGGATTCCAGTTTCTGCTTTGTAGTAGTGTACAAAATAAACAAAACTATAGCAACATATTTTAATCCGAAGTGATAAAAGATTAGGATTTAAATAGTCCATCAAATACTCACTTTGTTACCAAAAGACTCTGTTGATCGTGTATAACAACATATTTTAACTGGTGAAAATCACTGTTGTCTATGTAAAAAAATAAAACAATGAAATCTTTTTTGAAAGGGAATTTCCGAACTTTCACTAGACAAAATGTGAATGTTCACTGTTACAAAATTTCCAAGGGAATGAAAGCATTTAATTTTTCCCATAATACATTAACCAGAAATGAAAATGAAGTTCCTTTTATAGAAAACAAAAGTGGAAAATGAATATTCAAGAGTATCCATCAAAAAAATTATGTTCTTTCGCTCCTGATAATCTTTTAAAAATTCTACTTTCTTATTTCGTTTAGTTCTTTACTATTTCATTATAAAATATTCTACTAAATCGTAGTTTTTTTAATTTAGATATATTCAGATTACAAAATGTTTGACATTAATTAAAACAATAACGTGCTAAAATGATAATAAAAAATAATGAACTTATCATTGATTTCATATATTTCAGATCAAATCTAAAAAGAAAAACAAAGAAAAAAATCTGAAAATTCCGAAACCTAACAATAATTTACCAAATAAATCTTCACCAAAGCCACACAAAAGCTGCAGGCGAGAGTCACGTGGGCCCTTAAAACCGCATTTTCAATAGAATGAACAAACAAACTCAATCGGTTTCGTTCTCATGTTCAGTTTCAAGAAAATGAACGAACAATTACAAACCCAGTTCATTAATGACAGAATAAACAAATATCTGCAATAAATTGGATCAGTACAGACTGATCAGTTAATTAAAAAAACATGTTGTGCTAAACATTTGCATCCACTGGAACACTAGATACTGTGTTGATTTTTTTAAAGATATATTTAGCTCGACTCTTTAAGTTTAATTGTTAGCAAAATAATGGTTATATTAATTTTCTTTAGAAGCACATGTTATTATGCCAACTATCAAACAACTGCTTACCATATTTCATAGTAATTTTAAAAATTTATACGATTTTTTTGTCTAACAAGCAATTTCTTTAGATATTAGTCCCTTAAATATTCAATAATTAAAATTTAAGTCCCTCACATTATCAAAATTGCCATTAGATCCTCCTATTCTTCTCAATTTGTTTCAAAATTAGCCTCTAGAATCATTGAAATTGCTATTATATCCCAATTCAGATAACATGTTTCAAGTTAATTCCTACAATGAATTGAGGGAGTATTCCAAAAATATTAAAGATTTGGAAAAATTGCTTCAAGGCCCCAAATTTTAAGTTTCAATGTGCCCTAGCCCCTTATATTTTTTTAATTTGCTGCAGCCCCCTTTTAAAAAAAAACTGTGTCTAGGGCCCTCAATCATGATTCCAGATCATGATTAGACATGTCAGCTCATGCTTAGACATGTCAGCTCATGCTTAGACATGCCAGCTCCTAAAATCCCAAATTTATCATTTCTCTTTCTCATGTCAGCTCATGCCAGCTCATGTTAACTATTATAGATAACATGTTAACTGTTATAGATAACATGTTAACTATTATAATTTCATAAATATGTTTTGAGCTCAATGTGTCAACTGTAATAGTTAACATGTTATCTATAATAGTTAACATGAGACACGAAGTTTCTCGAGACGTCACCGGTGGCGGAGCGGGGGAGGGAGGTAGGGGAGGGGGCCGGAGGAGAAGGAGGGAGGTGTAGGGGGAAGGTGTAGCGGGGGAGGGAGGTGGGGGAGGTGGGGGAGGGGAGGGAGGCAGAGCGGGGGAGGGAAGTGGGGGAGGGGGCGGAGGAGGAGGTGGGAGGTGCAGCGGGGGAGGGAGGTGGGGGAGGGGAGGGAGGCTGGTGAGGTGGCTGAGTGGGACCGGAGGAGGAGGAGGGAGTTGTAGGAGGGAGGTGGGGCAGGGGATCGAGTGAGGCGGAGCGGGGGAGGGGGCTGAGGGGACTGGAGGAGGAGGAGGGAGGTGGGGGAGGGGAAGGAGGCGGAGCGCGGGAGGGGAGGAAGGTGGAGCTGGGGAGGGAGGCGGGGGAGGGGGCTGAGGGGGGATCAGAGGAGGAGGAGGGAGGTGTAGGGGAGGGTAAAATCAGGATTTTGGAGGAGGTTGCATTGGAACTTTGGGAGATGAGCCTGGACATAATTTTTTCAAATTATAGAGGCTGCAGTACATTGATGGAAGTTGAGAGGGGGGAGCTGAGGCACATTGAAACTTGAATTTTAAGGCCTTGTAGCAATTTTTCCTAAAGATTTACATATAAAAATCTTTTAAATTTTAAATTATCTAGTACTCTTTTCTATCACTCAATTAAACCAAACTCAAAAGCTTGATCAGTCAAAAGAAATGGCAGGCATATCACATGTGAATAAAGAATAGGGCAAATTATACTAAACCGTCATGAACTTTTAGCATTTTACAATTAACGTTTATAAACTTTTAAAATCACACTATTTTTTGTTTTGCACAAAACCCCAATAAGTTTTTTGTATTTTGCAAACAAGCCCCCATAAATTAGAACTAGAAAACAAATAAAAAGGTGGTTTGAAAGTTACTGGGGGTGTAGTGTAACTTACATAAAAGATACTGAGGGTTTTTTGCAAAAAGTTATTGAAAGTTTATTATTATTTTGAAAGTTAATGAGAGTTTACTACAAAATGCTAAAAGTTTTGTGACGTTTAGTGTAATTTACCCTAAAGAATATACATGGCTGGGCTAATTAATATCGTAATCCTACTTTTGGTAAACTCAATCTCAAGAAATATTCGAGCTTGAAAATATTGGGTCAATTTAATTGATGAAAGCAAGACTTTGGGCTATGCGTAGCACCAAGGGAGGATCCAAAAAAATTCTTAGGAGAACGAATGATAAATATCTATTTATATAAAAATTAATATATAATACTATAAAAGAATTCTTGACAAATAGGCAAAAGTTTTAATTTATATGGGCCAAATTTTGGGTGGGGTGCAAAGTTTTTAAATTGTAGGGAGCAAATTGTATGTGTACAATATTTTAATGTAGTTTTCTGTACTAAGCACATGCATGCATCCGTCCCTGCTCGGCGCTAGAACTTCAACAAGGCGTGGGGCCCTTGGGCTGTGTTAGTCAAAGACAGTGCGAGCTGCACGCTCTCTAATTAAAAAAATGCACACGAGTAGCGCACCGTTCTTATTATTATTTGTATATATATACAAGGCACCTACCGGGAACCAAAAATCAAAATTAAAGACTGTAGAAACCGTATTGAATTTTCTCAACTACCCGGGTTAGCAGCGGTGCTCACACTGCCCTTTTTTTTTTTTTCCAAAATGCCCACGTGAATTGTTAATAAATTTAGTACCCGTAAAATAAAATATTGGAAGTTTGCTTGAGTTGCACAAAACTGTATCCTTATCCGACACATGTTATATGTTGGAAATTTATCAAATAATTAAGATTATAGCATAAAATAAATCTGAATAAAATAAACAATTAAATCTGGCTTGATCGGGAGCAGTCGTGTATTCACTGTCCTAGAAGATTGAGAACCCGCCTATCGTCCTGGCGCAGATGGTTCCTCCTCCCTAGCGGTAAAAGCCCCCGGAAACGGCCGGCCTCTGCACTCGGGCGAGAATGCAGAGCTTTAGCTCAGATGAAGGAAGTTGCCCATAAAATAAAACTAAGATGTAGATGAAAATAATATGTAGGGGAGAGAAGA
>BQKN01051390.1:5992-17393 GCA_022839385.1 Asparagus kiusianus | reverse complement strand
GCACCGCACTCTCCTTCATGTGCCTCTTTAAGCACTTCTTCAGCTTCTTTGGTTGATAGGCAACGTGCCAGCATGCCATCATACCCCCTGCGGTATAGCGCTCGATTCTCTGTATTATAGTAGAATCTTGGAGCTCTTCGTCTGATCGACTCTCTCTCCTTCACGTCTTCTGGCAAGATTCCGTGCAAGACGTAGTCGATGATGGGGAAACGCCAATCTCGAGGTTCGAACTCAGCCTGAGTTGTGTGCACCTCTTGGGCCTCTTCCTCCCTGCCATTTTCATCGTGGAGCGGCACTAAGAGTTGGTGAGTTCCTACCGTGACAAATTGTTCTGTCCCGGGTGGCTGTGCCAGAGATACAGCTAAAGCTGCCAATGCATCTGCATAGGTGTTCTGCAACCGCGGCACGTGCTCGATGAAGAATCCTTCAAATGATTCTGCCAGTTCTACCGCCATCTTGTGGTATGGTAGCAAATCCTGACTTCGGACTTCGTACTCCCCTTGGACTTGTTTGACTATCAGTTGAGAATCACCGAAAGCTTCGAGATACTCAACCCCCAGTTCTTTGGCAAAGTTGAGTCCTATAATCAGTGCGTTGTACTCTGCCACGTTATTCGAGCACGGCTCAGTTAATGAGTAGGCTCGAGGCATCACATGTTTTCCCGGGGAAACTAAGACAACTCCAACTCCGGAGGAGACCTTAGAACATCCAAGAGTACCTGCGGCATTAGCTGCTCGTGAAGCGCCGTCGAAGTACAAACGCCACACTTGTTGGTGTGAAGTTGCGTTGACTTCGTGGGTTTCATCAGGTAAATCATCATATATCTCGGCGGCGTCCGTCGTTGGATTAGATGCTAGGAGATCGCAGATGGCCTGTCCTTTTACTGACTTCTGCTGTTTGAAATGCAGATCGTATTGGGACAAGAGTAAAGCCCACTTCGCTAATCGCCAGCTCATGGAAGCCGGTTGAGTCATGAACACTCGGACCGGGTTAACTTTGGAGATGACGTAAATGGTTTGTCCAACCAAGTAATGCCGCATCTTCTGGATGGCGAACACTAAGGCTAGGCACTCTCTCAATCAGGGGATATCGAGATTCTGCGCCTACCATGGTTCGGCTTAAGTAATACACTGCCTGCTCGTGACCGTTATCATCATCTTGTGCAAGCAATGCACTTAATGAGTGGCTCGTCGCCTTGACATAAATCAAGAACGGTTTGCCCGATTTCGGTGCAACGAGTACGGGAGGTTTCGAGAGATATTCTTTGATACTCTCGAACGCCTTTTGACAAGCATCGTCCCATACGAATGACACGCCCTTCTTTGTAAGCCTGGAGAACGGTTGGCATTTCCCCGAAAGGTTTGAGATAAACCGACGGATATACGCCAATCGCCCTTGCAGTCCTCTGAGCTCCTTGAGGTTCCTCGGAGGTTGCAATTCATTGATCGCCTTCACTTTGTCCGGATTAATGTGAATACCTTTGGTGGTGACGACGAACCCCAGGAATTTTCCACTAGCCATTCCGAGGAAAGACTTGGTAGGGTTCATCTTCAACTGATGGGCCCGCATCAAGTCGAACATAGTCTTTAAGTCTTTGATGTGATCATTTTTATCACGACTTTTCACGACCAGATCGTCCACGTAGCACTCGACTGTCTTTCGGAGATGTTCCTGAAAGATCTTCGACGTGGCTCGCTGATATGTAGCACCTGCATTCTTCAAGCCGAAGGGCATGACTATGTAGCAGAAGACACCGAGAGGCGTTCTGAATGCGGTGTGCTTCTCATCATCTGGATGCATCTTTATCTGGTTGTAACCAGAGAAACCATCCATAAAGGACATCCTCTCGAACCCACACGTATTGTCAATGATAACATCCGTGATGGGGAGGGGAAAATCATCTTTTGGACAGGCTGCATTGAGATCCCTGAAGTCGATACATATCCTGATCTTCCCGTTCTTCTTAAGGACCGGGACAATATTGGCAAGCCATTCCGGATGTTGCTCCTCTCGGATAAATCCCGAATCAACGAGCTTTTTGACTTCCGCTTCGATCGCTTCCATCATTTGCGGACGAAACCGTCGTTGTTGTTGTTTGACTGGTTTGACCTCCGGCTTGATGTCGAGACGATGCACTGCTACGTTTGGGTTGAGACCTGGCATGTCTTCATAATTCCAGGCGAACACGTCGATGTACTCCCGGATAAGAGAAATCAACTCCTCCTTCTCTTCAGGTAGGAGGCTGTCGCTGATGAATATTAGCTTCGGATTTTCTTCGCTGCCCATATTCACCTGAACGACTGGGTCTTCGGTAGGAGGCTCTCTCTGCTCGAACCGGTCGCCATACTGCATGTTTAAGTGATGAACCCACGGGTCTTCCCATGTCGGCATCTCATCATCTTCTTCTATTGTCGTTGGATCAACCGTGACCATATTCGACATTAACTTCTTAAACACCTCACCAAGACTAGCGTCGGAATTCCAACCCGAAGAGTCGGAAGAATATCCCTTCCTAGTCTTGTTAGCAATTTGGTCAATGATTTGCCAGCCACACTCATCATCTGACGAGACATAGCCTAGACCTCTTTTGTGGCGATAATAATTATCGGGTTTTCCCTTCGGTACATAGGCCATCCGGGGTGGAACCCGTGGACCTCGACCAAAGAAAAGACCCTCTCCGATCTTGAAGTCATAGCCATGCATTTCCATCATATTGCGCGCTTTCGCATCGTATTTGGATAGATGACGGGCTGGTTTATCGTCGTCGTCTTCCTCTTCCAAGAAATGGTTGGGTATCGGAGATGCTCTTCCTTTGCCGTAGACGACCTCCTTTCCACCCCCAATCCCTGCAGGGATGATGAGCGTTGTTCCGCAAGGGTCGTGTACCTGCTTCTTCGTCAAAC
Source organism: Asparagus kiusianus (assembly GCA_022839385.1). Classification (NCBI taxonomy): domain Eukaryota; kingdom Viridiplantae; phylum Streptophyta; class Magnoliopsida; order Asparagales; family Asparagaceae; genus Asparagus; species Asparagus kiusianus. The sequence goes on along the minus strand of BQKN01051390.1, from coordinate 14,490 downwards.
AAAATGATTGAAGAGGCATATACAAATCAGGGTTAGCATAGAGTTCGTTAGTGATATCATCAAGACCCGTCGAGTACTCTAAATCATCGTTTATTGATAGTTCTTCGGCAAGTTGCCAATTACAACTATCTTCCGATGATTCATCATCGTCAAGATTGATTACAATGGGTACAATGTCGTTTAAAACAAAATCACCATCGTAATCAAGCCCTGGTTCGGTATCAGCTTCATCACCGCTGTCCGTTCCTTGGGCCGATGGTTCAGTATCGGATTCAGCGCCGTATAAAAGGGAATCGGTGAAATAATTCTCCAATCCCTTGAACGGTTGCTTATCCGCGACCACCGTCTTGACTTCATTATCTGTGCTCACATATTTGAAGCACTGATGCAGAGTTGACGGGACTATAAGGTTACCGTGGATCCAAGGCCGACCCAACAGCAAATTATAGGAAGTTTCCGCGTCAATCACATAGCATGTGACCTCCGACTTCAAATCCCCGATCTGGCACTTAATTCGGATCTTCCCCAAGGGCCTAGACCCGCTGGTGTTGAATCCGTAGATTGTCGTGCCAGTGGACGCTAATTTGCTAGTCGGGATACCAAGATGATGCATCAGTCGGAATGGCATGATGCTAACAGCGGAACCCGGATCGACTTGGATCCGGTTGACAACGCTGGAGCCAATGTGCCCGGTGAAGTACAACGGCCTATCATGATTGGAGTTCCTTGTCTGCATGTCTTCTTTGGTGAAAGAGATGCAGGGGAAGTGATGTGCCGCCAGATTGCAATGCTGAGCTGACGACTCCGGTTCTTCGGAAGATAGTTTGATCCGAGTCAAGAAAGCTTCGGAATCACTCAAGGCTTCTTGTAGTGCCTTCCGTGTATCCTTCGACAACCGCAGCAACTCGTATAGAGTTATCCTGGCCGGGATGTTGGCCAATTGCGCCATAATGTCGAAATGGGGCTGAGAGCTTGCATTCCCCGGTTTGTCTCGTCCAATTGGATTATTGAATCGAGACAGCCTCGGGTTCTGAGCTTCTTGACGTACAGGCTCTTTTCCTTTATCCTTCTGTGGGATTCTCTCCGTCGCCACTGCAGGTATTGGGGGAATTGCTGAAATTCCCAACTCTGCCAGCGTCTTGGAAGGCGGGGTTTTGGTACCCAATTGTTTAGTAGCCTCCGGATACTTGAAGTGATACTTATTCCCGCTTCGGGTTGCAAAAGCTTCTTGCTCGTCCTCAGAAAGTGGGAAGGTTGGAATTTTGTCATCATCCACCCCCGGTATGGCAGAAGTACCATAGCACGATTTGCCCTTCCTCTTCGACTTCTTTTTGTTCTTTGTGGAAGAGGTCCCGGCCCACTGTTCATCTGCGATCAAGTCCGGATGAACCCACAAGATCTCGCCATTTGGGGCTGTGTGTGGCACAAGCCCTTTCTGGCGCTGCTGGTGTGGATCATCGTTCACTGTCTTCACCGCCGCTTTGATCACCGACTCGTGTTGGAACCAACTCGAGGGAACAGATCCAAAGCTAATGGATACGGTGTTCGCACCCACCTTCTTCTCTTTGGGCTGTTTCATAGTGATGACCCCAACATCGATCAGGGCCTGAATCTTGTCCTTGAGAGCGTAGCACACCTTGGTAGGATGGTGCACTGCTCGGTGGAATGCGCAGTATTTCGGATCGTTGACCCTCTTGGCATCTTCCTGATCCTGAATTGGCGGCAGCTTGATTTTGTTGTTCTCGACCAAGTACTTGAAGATACCGGGGATTTCATCCTCCTTGAACGAGTAAACCTTTGGGAACCTCGGCTCCCCAACCTTTTGCTTCTGGGGCTGCTGTTGCCACCTGGGTTGTTGAGGCGCCCTCTGCTGCTGCTGTTGCGGCTGTTGGGGCTGTTGAGGCTGTTGCGGTTGTGCTTGCACCTCAAAGACCTGATTACCACCGCATTTACATGCGCCTTCCCTTTACCCTTGGGGGTAAAATTTGGTTGTGGGGCATTGTTGGGTATTTGTCCCCTTTCTACCTTTTTCCTCTTGAGGAATCGTTCAGCTCGCTCTCCACGCATCTTCAAATCCTTCCAGGTTTTAGATGGCGCCATTCCCATGGCTTCAAGGATGTCGAGCGTCAAATTGTTGTGGCAAGTCTCGAGGATGAAATCCTCGCTGACCGGATCCCTGCAATTCATAGCTTTGTTCCGGAATCTCTTCACGAAGTTTTCAACCGTCTCGCCGTTCTTTTGCTTTTCATCGAACAGCGTACCGATTGAAACCTCGGTGTCATCATCAAAGAAATTGGTTAAAAACATGTCCTCCATGTCATCCCAGCCATTGATGCTTCCAGGCTTGAGACGGCGATACCAATCGAAGGCAGCTCCGCGAAGAGTGCCGACGAATGACCGCACCATGAGGGGCTCATTTCCGGAAATGATTCCTAAATGAGACTTGAAGTAGATTAAATGCTGGGTAGGGGAACCCTTCCCATCAAACGGCGTAAAGTTAATCAGATTAAACTTTGCCGGATATGGGATCGATTCCCACTCCCTCGGATATGGGCAGGGTATACCGGATCTTTTTACCTCCTGAGCATTCATCAATGCATTGATCTTGCTCTCCAGGTCTTTCATCTTCCTGTCCTCACTTGTCTCGGTCTTCGAGTGGCTTCGAGGTGAGGTGACATGGTCCTCTTTTGCATTATCTTCTGCGGGACCACTCCCACTGTTGGTATTGATGGGAGGAATGTTGACATTATCCGCTTCCCGCTCATGCTCCTCTGGATTGCGTTGACTCGGTTCTCCTTGGTGAGCCGTCATCGCCGCGATCTGTTGATCGTGCATCTCCCTCATTCGCTGCATGGCCATCTCCATTTCAAATTTGAAGCTCTCCTTTTGCTTGGCCAGGGCTTCTTCAAGTATCTTCGACACTTGTTCGGCGCTGATCATGAGCGATTCATAAGGTTGGCCTGCACTCGAAGCCGTGTCATCGGATGCGACGGCGGAGCAGGTATCGGAATCAGCATCGGATTCCTCTTCTTCTAGGGAAAGTCCCTTATGTACTCTTGGGTAATTCTTTCGTTTGATGGTTCCCGACCGTAACCATGTTATGCATCGGGATGCCTCGGCAAGCTGATCCAAGTTGAGACGTGGTGTTGATCCCCCTTTGCCGGTCATGTTGACTGACACTTTCGAGTATTCATCCTCTCGACGGAGCGATTTCTTCTTGTGGAAACGCTTCGGCTTGGAGAGTCTCTCGAACACCGAGATTCTTGTTGGGGTTTGAGTACAGCAACACTCGGACAGCACTGCCTTGATAATGTTGGCACACGGGCAGTGGGACTCCATATCCTGCATATACCTCTTTCGAGATTTTTCCACACCCCCAGCCCTGTAGTACAGCTCATCAGCTTGATAGCTGGAGCAACCTACGTAGTGCTGGTGGATGTCCCTCGGTATAACACGCTCATCCTCAGACGAGTGTGCTTCCCTTTGGGGATGCAAAAATTGGTTAGATTTTTCAAGAGTGGCCCGTTCAATTTTACGCTTTTGAGAGCGTAGAAACCGAACGGGCTCTTTCAGCTCGACTCGCAATTCAGTGCGGTCGGTAATAGGGGCTTTCCCTTTGTCAATATTCTTGGGGGGATTGATTCCACCCCCAGTCTGGTTTTTAACTTGGGGACCTTTCAATGGTCCCAGCCGTTCTTTGACGGGTATTCTTCCTCGGTTCTCCGGTAAGGGACCGAGGCGACTCGTCAAAGGAACCTGGGATCTTGAATGATCCCCTTTTTTACCTGGCCCTGTTGAGGGTGCCGGTACAGGAGGAGTAGGCTCTGGTTTGGAGGAACTTCGGGCAATGACTTCATCATTCTTTGCTGGAGGTGTTGGGTTCGCTTTGGGCACCCACACCGATTTGCTCTTGGACGGCGTTTTGACCGCCGTTTCTTGCTGCATCTCTTCCGCCTTCTTTAGGAGGAGCCGGGCATGTGCAAGTAGAGCACGGCGCTTCTTGATTCGCTCCTCGAGCGTGGAGCGGTTCCTCTTGACGCGGATCCACTCATTCGCTCCTGATTTGGAGGGGAAGTTGATTACCTGCCGCTGCTCTTGTCGCTGCCTCGACTTCAAGTCCTCTGCATAGCGCACTCCATCCTTTGACTCCTTGGCCTTGGCGAGCTGTTGAGCGAGACGTTGGCGACGTCTTTGGAGCGCTCTCTTTGATGGAGTTGGAGCAGCATTACCTATCGCCTTTGTGGCGGTTGCGAGGGCCGGATCCACAGCCTTAACCACGCTGATTAACGCGGGGCCGTTGCGTGGTACGGGCGTAGTGGCAGTGATGGCAGAGTCTCGGATTGAGGAGTTGGAGATCCCGCAAGCCCTTTTTGGAGATGGGTTCTTCCTGCGCCGATGCGGAGAGGCGGATCTGGAGGAGGAGGAGGAGGAGAGGTACTCTTCATACTTCTACTGATCGAACTCGTATTCGATCTCTTCATTCACCCGGATCTTGAAGGCCGGTTGCGTCACTCCGATCTCGGCAGCGAGGTCGGCGGCTCCCACTGTGGTCGCCAGCTTGTTTCCGGTAAAAGTTGCTGTTTTCATTACTTTGGTATGGTCTCGCTTGCGTGGGTTGTTGGCCTGTGACGGGGATGTTGATATCCGTGGACCGCCGACTCTTCAAGATCTGTTCCGGTAAAATCCGGCAGAGTTTCGTCTATCCGCGTGGGATTCAGAAACAGAACTTCGTCGATCCGCGTGAGATCTCAGAAGTGTAAAGCTTATGTCTCGGTTAAATGAGGCACTAGCTCTTCTTAGTGGTCACCGCTAATGGGCAACACTAAGGATGAGAGAGGTGAATGAAGGGGGACTGGTGCAGAATCTCACTCCTCGATCCGGCAGGGCTTCGCTGCTCTTCTCAGAAATTTCAGATCTCGAGGTTAAACCCAAGACCAGAAATTCCTCTCCAAAAATCCGAGCCCAGATAATGGAGGCCTAGAGGGCCTATTTATAGGAAACAAGGAGGGGGGGCTGAAATAGCTAAGGGAAACCCTTGAGGTGTCTTGGATTTTCCGAGACACCCTTGGGGTGTCTTGGATTTTTTTAGACACCCCCGGGGTGTTTCATGTCGTTTGAGACGCTACCGGGTATTCCGCCGTTGACTGCCGTTGACTTTTTGTCCGAACTCGGATTTGAGTGATTTCGGATGCGTTGGAATCGTGACGGCGAGCTCTGCAGGCCCCGATGGTTGGATTATCCATGGGGTGATCGGGGCACAGCGGGCGTTGGTCCAATTGCGGTGATCGCGGGGTTTTTGGTCAACCCGTATCTTCGTGATTCTGACATTCTGTCGGCTCACGTAATCCGTCGGTTTGCTTCAGTCGCTTACCGGCGTCATTTGAGCTCTTGTGAACTGGGTAGCGTCGTTCGATCGTCGCTCGTTAACACTGAGCTGTGTGCGGGGACCTATCGGCAATTTTTGATGCCTACAGATACCCCCTCCAAAGTGTTTCGGACTCGTTTCCTTTATAGGAGAGACCGGAATACTTTGGATATGATTGGTCCAGCCTTCAGTCGGCCTAAGGGACCTGTGGTTCGCTTCAACTCTCGGCTCCTTCGATCTTCGGTTTATCCGGTGCTTTGTCGAATAACCAAAGTTGTTTCGGCGCTGCGTTTATCGCCTGGCCGTCGTTGGAATCTCGAGTCTACAGCTGGTGAGTTGAGTTTGGCTCATGTCATTCGGTTGACTTTTGAACTTACTATCCCTGTCACATCGTGTTGACCTGGAGTTTCGGATCACTGGGGGTTGACTTTTTGTCGCAACGCACCGATTTGGCATTGACCTAGGGTTACGCGTTGACCGGCGTTCGCCCTTAGGGTTTTGAACCGCATGGGTTGACTTTCGTCGTCACGTGTTGACTTTCGTCGCCACGTGTTGACTTTCGTCGCAACGCGCTGTCCGACGTTGACCTAAGGTTACGCATTGACCGGCGTCCACCTTAGGGTTTTGGAACCGCTTGGGTTGACTTTTTGTTGTCACGCGTTGACTTTCGTCGCCACGTGTTGACTTTTGCTGCAACGCGCTGTCCGGCGTTGACCTAAGGTTACGCGTTGACCGGCGTCTACCTTAGGGTTTTGAACCGCGTAGGCTGACTTTCGTCGTCGCGTGTTGACTTTCGTCGCCACGTGTTGACTTTTGTCGCAACGCGCTGTCCGGCGTTGACCTAAGGTTACGCGTTGACCGGCGTCTATCTTAGGGTTTTGAACCGCGTAGGTTGACTTTCGTCGTTGCGTGTTGACTTTTGTTGCAACGCGCTGTCCGACGTTGACCTAAGGCTACGCGTTGACCGGCGTCCACCTTAGGGTTTCAGAACCGCTTGGGTTGACTTTTGTCGTCACGTGTTGACTTTCGTCGCCACGTGTTGACTTCTGTCGCAACGCGCTGTCCGGCGTTGACCTAAGGCTACGCGTTGACCGGCGTCCACCTTAGGGTTTTGGAACCGCTTGGGTTGACTTTCGTCGTCACGTGTTGACTTTCGTCGCCACGTGTTGACTTTTGTCGCAACGCGCTGTCCGGCGTTGACCTAAGGTTACGCGTTGACCGGCGTCCACCTTAGGGTTTTGGAACCGCTTGGGTTGACTTTCGTCGTCACGTGTTGACTTTCGTCGCCACGTGTTGACTTTTGTCGCAACGCGCTGTCCGGCGTTGACCTAAGGTTACGCGTTGACCGGCGTTGACCTAAGGCTACGCGTTGACCGGCGTCCACCTTAGGGTTTCAGAAACCCTTGGGTTGACTTTTGTCGTCACGTGTTGACTTTCGTCGCCACGTGTTGACTTCTGTCGCAACGCGCTGTCCGGCGTTGACCTAAGGCTACGCGTTGACCGGCGTCCGCCTTAGGGTTTAGGAACCGCTTGGGTTGACTTTTGTCGTCACGTGTTGACTTTCGTCGCTACGTGTTGACTTTTTGCTGCAACGCGCTGTCTGGCGTTGACCTAAGGTTACGCGTTGACCGGCGTCCACCTTAGGGTTTTGAACCGCGTAGGTTGACTTGTGGACTTCATCCGCACATTCGTAATTAGTGTGGAATTTACACGTGTGGGATTCGGGAATAGAATCAGGGGTTGGAAAAATAGTTCGGGGGTCAAAACCAGGTCAAACGCACCCCGGGGTGCCTCGGCAAGGCCGAGACACCCTTGGGGTGTCTCGGCAATGCCGAGACACCCTTGGGGTGTCTCGGTTTTGCCGAGACACCCCTAGGGGTGTCTTTGGCCACCGTGGTCCCCCCTTGGGTTTGTTTGTCTTTTCTTCCTTTTGTTTTGTTCATGGTCCCCCCCTCCTCCTTTAATTCAAATTTCAAGAGAGAAAACCCCTCCCCCCAAAACCGAATCCCCCCTCCATTTTTTCGGTTTTGATCTTCTTCTTCCCCTTCTCAAGTTCCTCCATTGATTTGCTCTTGAGAACTCCTTCATCCTTCAAAAGGATTCGGGATTTTGACGGGTACCCATTTGCCGGAATCGCCTCCTCTTCCAAACGAGGGTCTTGACTTCCATTTCCGAGCTCGGAGGAGATTTGGGTAAGATCCCTCTTCAATCCTTCTATTTTCTTGTAAAGATTGCATTTTTTTATGCTTGCAATAGATAGGGGTTGTGTATGCAATACGTTCTTGGGGGGTTTTATGCAAAGGCTGAAACTTATTAGGGGCTTATTTGCAAAGTTCGTGGGGCTGAAATTTGGGGTTTTCTTGCAAATGTGAACTGAAATTTGAGGGACTTGGGCTCATGTTTATTTCCTCAAGAAACGGTGGTGCTTTATGCAAAAGGATGAAATGGTTGTTTGAGGGGTTTATTTGCAAAACAGCCCCCTTTAAAATTTTTTGGGGGCTTATCTGCAAAAGGGCCACGAATTTGGGACTGAAATCCAAGGAGGGTTGACCCCAAACTTCTGGTCAAACTTTTGGTAAAGGGATGTGGAGGTTAAACCAAAAGTTTGTGGAGGGGCTTTTATGTAAAATTAGCCAAATTTTGCAAAAGGGCTTGTTTGCAAAATTTAACCAGAATTGCGGGGTACCGGGATGTTAAATGATCGAATGTGATGATCACAACCCGGCTCACGCGTGTCCTTGACCTGAACTTGGGCCTTGAACACGGGGGGTATTTTGGGTATTTCACCAAAATTCGCCGCGGAAACAGTTATTGTTTTGCGGGCACGAAATTTGTAGGTTAATTAGACATGAACTATAACATCCTATTTGTTTATAGGATCTCAAGTCCAAGTGCTTAATTTTCCTTTTAAATTTCGTGTATGTATGTTATACCTGATATACTGATCTTTTTGTTGCAGGTCTGCGATGTCTTCTCGTCGCGCTCGGCTTTCCAGGAGTCGCTCTCACTCGCAGCACAGCGAGGAGGAGGCTCCCGCTGTATCTTCTTCAGCGGCTTCTTTTTACGGGGGTGAGAATTTTATACTTTCTGTATCCCGGATTGACCTCTCGCGGGTCATGAAGGAAGAACCGAT
>BQKN01051389.1:9351-24065 GCA_022839385.1 Asparagus kiusianus | reverse complement strand
CCCTTTGGTACATATGCCGCTTTGACTGGGATACGTGAACCTCGATCGAAATATAAACCTTCTCCGAGTGTGAAGTTGTACCCTTGTTTTTCCATGAGCGTGCGTGCTTCTGGACTATACTTAGATAAGTGCAGACCAGATTTGTCATCATCTTCATCTTCTCTTAGGAAATGATCTGGCAATGGAAAATTCTCTCCTTTACCATAAATCACTTCTTTTTGTCCCCCTCTTTTGGCAGGAACAATCTAGGTTGTTCCGAAAGAATGCTGGAGGCGTTTCTTCGTTACATAAGATGATCGGAGCGGCATACACAAATCAGGATTATCGACTAATCCCTTTATCGCATCATCAAGAGACAAGGAGTACTCTAAATTAGTTTTTATTTCAATATCGGCAAGTTGCCAGTTACAACCGCCTTCTGACGACTGTTCATCGTCAAGATTGATTACAAAGGGTACAATGTCATTTAAAACAAAACCACCATTGTAATCGAATCCGGCCTCGGAATCAGCTTCTTCTCCGCTGTCCGTGCCCTAGATCAATGGTTCCGTATCGGATTCGTTACCATAAAGGAGAGAATCTGTGAAGTAGTTCTCATACCCTTTGAATGGTTGCTTATCCGCGACCACCGTCTAACCTTTCCATTAGTGTCGACATATTTCAGACACTGGTGTAAGGTAGAGGGAACTATAACATTACTATGGATCCAAGGCCGACCCAATAGTAAGTTATAGGATGTCTCAGCATCAATCACGTAGCACGTGACCTCCGTCTTTAGATCGCCCATTTGGCACTTTATCCGGATCTTACCCAAAGGCCTTGACCCACTGGTGTTGAATCCGTAAATGACCGTGCCTGTAGACGCCAACTTGCTGACTGGAATGCCCAGGTTGTGCATTAGGCGAAGCGGCATAATACTCACAGCGGAACCCGGATCCACTTGGATTCGGTTGACTTCGCTGGAACCAATGTACCCGACGAAGTACAGGGGCCGATCATGATTTGAATTCTTCATCTGCATGTCCTCTTTGGTGAAGGTGATGCAGGGAGGGTTCTTAGCTGCCACATTGCACTGTTGAGCTAAAAGTTCCAATTCTTCAGGCGCCGGCTTGATCCGTGTGAGGAATGCTTCTGAGTCAGCCAAGGCCTCCTGCAAGGCTTCTCTAGTCTCCTTAGATAGCCGCAACAGCTCATATAGCGTTATCCGCGCTGGAATATTGGCTAGCTGAGCCATAATGTCGAAGACGCGCGGAGTCTTTGAACTCTCCGGTTTATCTTTTCCAATCGGACGACTGAAACGAGATTGCTTCGGATTTTGAACCTCCTCGGGCCTCTTTTCTTTCTGCTTATCTACCGGCAGTCGTCGAGAATCTTCAACCGGTTTGGGAACTGTAATCACCCCCAGTTCCGTGAGAGTCTTGGCTGGTCCCCGTTTTGTCACCCCCTGCTTAGCTAATTGATCGCCAGGAGATGGATATTTGAAGTGATATTCGTTTCCACTCCGGGTCGCAAAGACCTCCTGTTCTTCGTCGGAAAGTGGGAAAGCGAGGATTCTTTCGTCATCTTCTCCTGGGATGGCAGAGACTCCATAGCAAGACTTCCCTTTACCCTTTGAGTTCTTCTTGGATGACGATCTGGCCCATTGTTCATCTTCAATCAGGTCGGGGTGAACCCAGAGAATTTCACCATTTGGGGCTGTGTGTGGCACAAGTCCCTTTTGGCGTTGTCCGTGCGGGTCATCATTCACCGTCTTCATCCCGACTTTGGTGACACGCTTTAGCTCGAACCAAGTTGTAGGCACCGATCCAAAACTGATTAACATCGCGTTTGCTCCCACATTCTTTGCAGGCTTCGGGGTTATGACTCCTACGTCGATCAATGCCTGGATCTTGTCCTTGAGGTGGTAGCAAGACTTCGTTGGGTGGTGGACCGCTCTGTGGTACACGCAGTACTTCGGGTCCGTCACCTTAGTGGCTCCTTCGTGATCTACGATCGCCGGCAACTGGATTTTGTTGTTCTCGAACAAGTACTTGAAGATGCCGGGAACTTCATCATCCTTGAAGGAGTAGACTTTGGGAAACCTCGGCTCCGAAGACTTTTGCTTCTGAGGCCGTTGCTGCCAATGTGGCTGCGATTGTTGTGGCGCTCGTTGCTGCTGCTGTTGCTGAGGTTGCAATTGAAAAGTTGGTTAGCATCAATGGCATTAGCATGAGCTTTACCTTTCCCTTTTTGGTTGAAGTTCTGCTTCGGAGGGTTTGTTGCCGGTTGGCCTCTCTCCGCCTTCTTTCTCCTGAGGAATCGCTCAGCTTGCTCTCCTCGGACCTTCAAATCCTTCCAGGTCTTGGATGGTGCTGTGCCCATTGCTTCCAACACATCCAGTGAAAGGTTGTTGTGGCAGGTCTGGAGGATGAATTCCTCAGTGATCGGGTCCCGGCAATTCATCGCCTTGTTCCGGAACCTCTTGACGAAGGTGTCGACTAGCTCCCCGTCTTTCTGCTTCTCATCGAGCAACGATCTGATAGAGATCTCGGTATCGTCATCGAAGAAGTTCGTGAGGAACTTAGTCTCCATGTCGTCCCAGCTGTTTATGCTTCCTGGCTTGAGGCGACGATACCAATCGAAGGCGGCTCCGCGAAGAGTGCCAACGAATGACCGCACCATCAGAGGCTCATTACCAGAGATGACCCCCAAGTGCGATTTGAAGTAAATCAAATGCTGAGTAGGTGAACCCATCCCATTAAATGGCGTGAAGTTAATTAGACTAAACTTTGCCGGATATGGGATTGATTCCCACTCTCTTGGGTACGGACAAGGAATGCCCGTCTTTTTTGTCTCTTGAGCGGAAATCAATGTATTGATTTTGCTCTCGAGATTTTTGATCTTTAGGCTTTCACCTGTGTCTTCACTGGTGTTCTCGTTACCACCCCCTGGATTGATGGGAGGGTTATTAGCATTGCGAGCTTCATTTGTATCTTCATCTTCCAGGTTGTTCTGGTTAGGACGACTTGGTTCGCCTTGTTGGTTCCTCAATGCTTGAATCTGTTGGTCATGCATCTCTCTCATGTTCTGCATAGCCATTTGTATTTTGAACCTAAAGGTTTCCTGTTGTTTGGCCATGGCATCTTCAAGCATCTTGGCCACTTGCTCCGCGCTTATCATGAACGACTCGCGGGGCTGTCCTTCACTGGACACGGTGTTATCAGATGCGATTGCTGAGCCGGCATCTGATTCTTCATCTCCCGAAGGTACTCTTGTTCGAACCCTACCATACGTTGCACGGATGATAGCTCCGGACTGAAGACGAGTTACTCGTCGGGGTATTTCTGGAATCGCCTCGGGGTTATCCTGAGTCGATATTCCTGTGCTGGTCATATTTGCGGTGACCCTTGAATGCTCACCATCTTCGACCATTGTTCTTCTTCGTTGGAAACGCCTATGCCTTGGTTTTGGCGCTCCAGTGCTGAGTCTTTCGAACACAGAAACTCTCTCAGGGACTATCTTGACACAGTTGCATTCCGACAGTACCGCCCGAATAAGCTTCGAGCAAGGACACTGAGTCTTGAACCTTCAAGGGCTCCTCTTTCTGGATCTACTTGTACCTCCGGCACGATAGTATAGCTCGTCCGTTTGAAGATCGGAGCAACCTATCGTGTGTTGGCACGATCTCTCAGGTATAACGTCATCGTCATCAGACGACAACGTTTCCTTCTGAGGATGAATAGTCTTCTTCGGACCATCCAGAGTCACACGCCTTGAAATGCGCCTTTGTAGGCGTGAACCTTCGGCGGGCTCTTGCACTTCGATGCGCAAAGTTGTGCGCTTGGGCGCCGCGATTTTCTCCAAGTGTTGAGAGTTGCGACGACCCCCAGCATGTTGAATTGTTTGGGACTTCTTCATTAGCCCCAAGCGTTCCTGGACTGGAGCTTTGCCTCGTTCTTTGGGAATTGGACCGAGGCGCTCCAAAATTGACTTCCTCTTCTGGGATGGTCCTGCGGGATCTCCCGGAGCAGTTGCAGAAATCACCGGCGATTTGGGTGGATTCGCCGGAAGTTGAATATTCGGAGGCTGCGGTTGTTGCTCCTTGGTCTGAATTGTTGCTTCAGACTTTGGCCTCCAAACCTTGCGAGTTGATGGCTGCTTCTTGACCACCTCCTTCTGCAGCTTCCGACGGGCTTCTTCAGCTTTGGCCCGTGCTTGCGCCGATAAAGCGCGGCGTTTGCGGATACGCTCCTCCAGCGTTGAGCGATTCCGTTTGACACGGACCTACTCCATAGTTGATGGCTTGGAGGAACCACCCTTCACTTGTTGTTGAGGCTGTTTGCCTCGTTTGCTCTTCAGATCCGCATGGTAGCGGACTCCGTCAACGGACTCCATGGCCTTAGCGAACTGCTTCGCAAGGCGTTGACGCTGCCTCTGACGGGCTCTCTTAGAGAGAGTCACCACGCCTTCAACGGCGGATTTGACCTGCTTAGAAGCCGGTAGGACTTCACCCAACGCAACTTCGGCGTCGATCGGGGTGAGGTTGTCGTTGGTGGCTTCAACTTCTTCGCACCAACGGACTTTTCTCCTGGAGGAGAACTTCTAGGACTTCTTGGACTTGGGGGAGGAGGTAGATCCGGATGAGGACATGTACTCCTCGTACTTCTGTTGGTCGAATTCATACTCGACCTCCTCCACGACCAGGATCGAGATCCGTGGCTGCGATGCTCCGATCTCGATAGCGAGATCGGTGGCTCCCACTGTGGTCGCCAGATTGTTCACGGGAAAAGTTGGTGCTTTCTTCATTATCGATTCCATTGCACTCAGTTAACAACTTTATGCGTTACAAAGAGATCCGGTCTTTTTATAAGATCCGGCTTACAATAAAAATCAAAATAAAACAAAGAAATCAAAATTACAACTTCTCTCTTTTGTCGAACAAATCACAAGATCCTATTATCCGGTCTCTTGCTTTTGTGGGTTGTTTGCCTGCGCCGGGGTTGTTTACCGTGGACCACCGCGCGATCTAGATCCGAGCAGATCTACGTGGTATAACGGGTATTATTTCACCAAGGAAATAATAGCCGGGAGGGATCGTTTCACCAAGGAAACGATCGCTCGAATCTCGGGATCAAAGAACCAAGCTTTGATCCGGAGTATAACGACGTAGATCTGAGGATTAGATTCCTTCGAACTCCTGCCTTGTTTGGTGCGGGTGCCCGCCAAGAACCGAATCCGAGTGTCCAAGTCTTCAAGCCTTAAAAACTCCGAGGTGAGGTCACAATCCGGCAGAGTTTCGGCTCTCCAAAAGTTCAACAAAAAGTCCTCTCAAATGATGAACCACCCCGCCTATTTATAGGCTCTCTGAACTGTGCCCGTGTGCACAAGAGAGAGGGGGAAGGCACCGGCCACCTCAAGGTGGCTCGGCTCATGCCGAGCCACCCTGAGGTGGCTCGGCTGCCGAGCCACCCCATGGTGGCTCGGCTTGGGCCGAGCCACCCCAGGGTAGCTCGGTTTCGGCCGAGTCCCCCCGGGTGTGTTGTGTTCCATCATTTTCCGTTGTTTCCGGTTATGTTCGTGATTCGATTGTGTGGTTGATTGATCTGGAAACGATTCGTTTTGACTTGGTTCCTGATTTGGCAGTAAATTCGCCTTGGTGTTTGAGTTCGAATCCTCTCTTGGTTGGATGACTCGTTGACTCCCCGAACCATTGACTTGATTCTGTATGCGAATGGATGCATTCCGTTGTTCATGTGCGGTTCGTTAGCTTCGTAGCCTCGTTAGTTCGCTTCGTCGCTCGAACGTCCGTTGATTTGTCGAATCATCGTGCCGAGCTGTGCTAAGGGACCTATAGGCAATTTTATACGCCTACAACAGTCTTAAGAAAGGAAGTTGTTCTTGATACGGGTGTATCTTCTCTTCGGAACTTAGCGATCCTCATAGGAGCTTAAGGATAGATAATTCTCATGATAGCATGAGAATAGGGATGTAAAACAACACAGTGGAATGCAGGTTGAAGCGTGGAACGAAACGGCGAATCGAAAAATCGAAGCATCAGATTTTTAGCCCGTGAGTCAACTCAAACATGTACATGAGTCGACTCATCAGGTTGAGTCGACTCATGCCTGTCATGAGTCTCCTCACGAAAGCCAGCCGTTTGTCATAAGTCTCTGTCGACTCGACTCATCTCAGGCATGAGTCGACTCATTGCTGGTTTTTGTGTTTTGTCCAGTTTCGGACGAGTCGACTCATCTCAGTCATGAGCCGACTCATCGAAGGTTTCCTGGTTCATTTGGGTTTCTGTTTGTACGAATTCCTGTTGGGTTTAGGCTTGGTTATTTACCACTTTACCATCTACATTGTTAAACCTATATAAGGGATTGTTTTAGGGAAGGAAGACAAGGAAGAGAGATTAGATTGCATTTGAGAATTGAGAGAATGTTCATCAATTCTAGTGAGATTGTGAGAGATTGTAAACTATTTTATTCTTATAATCTAGAGAAGGTATTTTCCTTCGCCACCACTGAACTATTCTTGTGTTCTTGTTATTTTCTTCTTAACCCACCTTTGATAATTCCGCGATCAAAGATGCTCGCACGGTGACTCGTATCAAGTTGGTATCAGAGCAATCAGATCCTATGAAGGGGTCATCCTATGTATGGTCCTGACTTGATCGTAATACAAGAAGCTAGGTGAGATCCTTATTTCATTGGAAGGAGTCCAGAAATTAAGGAAGAAGAAGATGACTGAAGGTGATAGTTCAGCAAGGCTAGATGCATTGGAGAAGCAGATGGAGATAATGGGTTCGACCCTCGTGTAACTTGTTAATCCTGTCCAAGACAAAGGAAACAAAGAGGAAACTTCTTCGAAAGGCAAGAAGAAACTTGTGGAGTCCGATGAAGAAGGTAAGGATTCATATTCAGATGAGAAGGCCCATATTGTTAAGTCTGTTTCACACCAAGGGGGTAAGGGTTCTTACCAGAATTTGAAGATAGCATTCAAAGTGGAGATTTCTGATTATGATAGGAGTGTCAACGTCGAGAGGCTTGATGATTGTATCAAGCGGATGGAGACCTATTTCGCACTCTACGAATATTTATCCAAGGAAAAGCTCGTGTTCACGACTCTGAAGCTTTCAGGGCATGCCTTGACATGGTGAAAATCCTATTGCAAGCAGGAGAAGAAGGCGGTGTCGTGGAACAAGTTCAAGGAACTACTTAGGAAGCAGTTCTATCCTGTAGGGTTCTTCGAAGAGCGTTGGTATAAGTGGTACGGATTGCGCCAACAGTTCAACCAGACTGTCCAAGAGTATACGATGGAATTCCAACAACAAGCGATGGTCCTCAACATCACAACAGAGGAATATCCTATGTTTATGAAGTATATGGCAGGTCTGAATGAGTATATCCGAAAGGAGACGAGGCTTTTCACAGTTGAGTCCATTGCAGAGGCGAGTGTGAAGGCCATTGCCATTGAGGGTAGGCAAAATAAGGGTAACAAAACGAAGGGAGACGCCAAACAAACGGGAGACAAGTCTAGTGGCTCTCAACCTAAGGAAGAGAAGAAGAAGGGTGACTCGAGGAAGGCAGGATTGACATGCAATTACTGCAAATAGACATGACACGTAGCTGATCGTTGCTGGGAGAAGTATCCTTATCTGAAGCCAAAGGGATTGAAGAAAAAGGAGGAGAAGAAAGCATACGTGGTAGCACAGGGTCTAAAGGAAGTCCTTGGGATAACAGAACCCAATAGCGGTCTCAACCTTATGGCGGGGAAGCAGACCACGACAGAGGACGAAGACCCGAGGGAGAAACTTTTTATTTTGAAGTTGCAGGTCAAGACCAGCTTGGTTGATGCCATAGTGGATCCAAGAAGCCAGAAGAATTTGATATCTGAGGCATTGGTTCAGAAGCTAGGATTGAAAACGGTTAAACATCCGAAACCCTATCATTTGGGGTGGATTCAGAAGGAGGCAGGATTGATTGTGGTCAACCAATGCATGTTCAAATTTGCACTCCACGAGTCGTATATCGACGAGGTCATATGCGATGTCGTTCCATTGGATGTTTGCCAAGTGATACTAGGCAATCCTTATTTATGGGATAGATACGCGGTCTATGATAGGTGGGCCCAGAAGTATACGTTCACCAAGGATGGCAAGCAATTCATTTTTTGTTTAGCGTATCTTCCTCAGGAGACGAGTTTGGTGACGGTGACTCAGGTAAAGAGGCTGGTGAATGCAAGCAAGAAGTTTGTATTATTATTCATTAGGCCTTATGAGGAGCAGCTGAGTAGGATGTGCTTGACTACCTTGAGCAAACTTCAGGAAGGAGATCTTGACAGGTTAAAGGCTAAGTACGAGGACTTGTTTTCGGAGATCACAGGACTACCACTATGGCGAGGTGTAGAGCATGAGATTATATTAACCGGCGAGAGTTCCTTACCAAATATAGGTCTATACCTCACATCTGTAGAGGAGTCTGAGGAGATCAAGAGATAGTTTCAGGAGCTTTTGGAGACAGGAGTGATTGTGCCGAGTTGTTCCCCTTACTGGTCACCCATGTTATTGGTGCCCAAAAAGGATGGAGGCTGGTGCATGTACGTGGATTACTAGGCGCTTAACAAGATAACCATCAAGAATCGATACACATTACCTCCGATTAATGATCTTATGGACCAGCTGGAAGGAGCGAGGTTTTTCACATAGCTGGATTTGAAGTCTGGTTACTATCAGGTGAGGATTCGGGATGATAACACTTGGAAGACTGCATTCAAGACCAAGCAGGACATGTTCGAGTGGTTGATGATGCCGTTTGGATTGTGTAACGTTCCGGCTACCTTTATGAGACTTATGAACGATTTGTTGCGATCCTTTATAGAGGATTTTGTGATAGTTTACCTCGATGATATCTTGGTGTACAGCAGGACCTGCGAAGAGCATCTTGTTCATGTCGAGAAGGTGTGTGAAGTGCTGCAGAACGGACAACTGAAGCTTAATAGGAAAAAGTATGAATTCGGGAAGGACGAGGGAAAAGGCCAGCGGGGGATAGATCCAGGTAAGGTGGCGGTGATCATGAAGTGGCAGACACCTAGGTTAGTGACGGAGGTGAGAAACTTCATGGGGGCTTGCCAGTATTTGCGCAAGTTCATTCGACATTTTTCGACTTATGCGGCACCATTGCATGGCCTTACGAAGGCTAAGGTTCAGTTCGAGTGGGGAAGACGCATGATGAGGCTTTTTAGTTACTAAAGAGGAAGATCTCAGAGGCACTGGTGTTGGCATTGCCGAATCTACAGCGGACATTTGAGGTAGAGACCGATGCATCTAGTTATACGATGGGCGCGGTGTTGATACATGATAGAAAGGCAGTGGAATACCATTCTGAGATGTTTACGGGTGCTATTCAGAACTACCTAACCTATGACAAGGAGTTATATGCACTTTATCAGGCGATTAAGCATTGGAGGGTGTACTTGTTCGGTAAGGAGGTGGTTGTGCACTCAGACCACAAACCATTAGAGTTCTTACATGCCCAGATGAAGCTGCAGCAGGCACGACACATGAAGTGGATGTCCTATTTAATGGCGTTCAACATCATTATTAGGTACAAGAAGGGAATTACGAACAAGTTAGCCAATATGTTATCTCGCCCACCAGTGAGGGCTCTTTTGGTGGCGACGCGCATTCAGTCATTGCTTCCTTTAGAGTATGTACAGATGTACACATCTAGCAGAGATTTCAGCAGTGTGTTTGAGCAGGCGATAGCTGGTCGAAAGGGGAGTATGAGATTGGTGAGGATGGTTTGTTGTATCGTGGGACGTCGCTTTGCATTCCGGAGGATGGCGACCGATTATAATGGATTCGAGAAGCACATACATCACATGTGCAAGGACATTTTGGGGTTCAGAAGATGCTTCTCAATCTACGACGACATGTGTTTTGGCCAAAGATGCTAGATGATGTTACTAAGTATGTTGGAGGGTGTAAGCTATGTTGCATTTCGAAGCCTTCTAACAGGAAGAGGGGATTATACCTACTATTACCGGTACCTTCTAGGCCGTGGGAGAGCATTTCTATGGATTTTCTAGGAGGATTGTCGACAACCATGCACGGGTATGACTATTTGTACGTTGTGGTGGACCGGTTCAACAAGATGGTGATCTTGATTTCATGCAAGAAGACCGTGATGGGATCGGGTGCAGTGCGATTGTTCTTTGAGCATGTGTGCAAGTACTTTGGGTTGCTGAGTTCGATTATTTCGGATCGGGATAGCCGGTTTCTCGGACATTTTTGGGATTCTTTATGGAGTTTGATGGATACTAGACTAAAGAAGAGCACGGCCTTTCATCCACAAACAGACGAGCAAACGGAGGTAGTCAACCAAACTATGGTGCACATGTTGAGGGGGTATAATTCTAAACATCCCAAGACTTGGGATGAGAGATTACCATACTTACAGTTTGCTTTCAATCGGGCGATTCATGGATCTTCGGGAAAGTCACCGTTTGAGACGTGTTATGGATCTTACTGCCAAGTCCGTTCGATCTTGTATTCTCGTGTGAAGCCACGGCCGACGACAAGGAGGGAAGTGAGAGACAACATGCTCAGCGATTTCTAGAGAAGATTGCACACATTCATGCAACGGTTGAAGCTCAATTGAAGAAATCATAAGCCAAGTACAAGGTCAAGCATGATCAGCATCGTGTTCCTTGTAACCTTGGCATAGGCGACATGATATGGCTAAAATTGAGTAAGGAGAGGCTAAAGGGAGAAGGAAAGAAGTTGAAGCCTATACGTTATGGTCCGTTTTGGATTCTCGATCAGATTGACGACAACGCCTGCAGGCTGGATTTGCCGCCTTACTTAGACATGTATTCGGTGATCAATGCCGAGTATTTTAAAGTTGTTCGAGGCTCCATTGCTGGATGATGAAGGTGACGACAAGGTGATCTTACCGCATGTTGAAGATTTGTGATTTGATAGAGAGGAGCTACTAAAGGAAGATTGCATTTTGGAGCGGAAGACGACCACAACGAGGCGGGGGACGAAG
Organism: Asparagus kiusianus; assembly: GCA_022839385.1. Classification (NCBI taxonomy): domain Eukaryota; kingdom Viridiplantae; phylum Streptophyta; class Magnoliopsida; order Asparagales; family Asparagaceae; genus Asparagus; species Asparagus kiusianus. Next base: position 13,035 of record BQKN01051389.1, on the reverse strand, counting down.
GAGTCGTTTCTCATTGGGCGTCAAGATCAGGTTCCTAGCAAGGCTAAGTGGTTCAACAGGGAAGGAGGAGCTCGCGAGTTTCCTCAGCTGAAGTTCTAACTTGAATGTGACTTCAAGTTCCTAAAAGGGGGACCCATGATACAGGTGTATCTTCTCTTCGGAACTTAGCGATCCTCATAGGAGCTTGAGGATAGATGATTCTCATGATAGCATGAGATAGGGGTGTAAAACAACACAGTGGAATGCAGGTTGAAGCGTGGAACGAAATGACAAATCGAAGAATCGAAGCATCCAGTTTTTAGCCCGTGATTCGACTCAAACATGTACATGAGTCGACTCATCAGGTTGAGTCGACTCATGCCTATCATGAGTCGACTCACGAAACCCAGCCGTTTGTCACAAGTCTCTGCCGAGTCGATTCATCTCAGGCATGAGTCGACTCATTGCTGGTTTTTGTGTTTTGTCTAGTTTCGGACGAGTCGACTCATCTCAGTCATGAGTCGACTCATCGAAGGTTTCCTGGTTTGTTTGGATTTCTGTTTGCACGAATTCCTGTTGGGTTTGAGTTTTTATTTACCACTTTGCCATCCACGTTGTGAAACCTATATAAGGGATTGTTTTAGGGAAGGAAGGCAAGGAAGAGACATTAGATTGCGTTTGAGAATTGAGAGAGATTGTTCTTCAATTCTAGTGAGATTGTGAGAGATTGTAAACTATTTTATTCTCATAATCTAGAGAATGTATTTTTCTTCGCCACCACTGAATTGTTCTTGTGTTCTTGTTATTTTCTTCTTAACCCACCTTTGATAATTCCGCGATCAATGGTGCTCGCACGACGACTCGTATCAGTTCTGATGTTGATGGAGATGAATTATTTGTAGAGTTGATAATCTTACAAAATATGTTGCCATCAGAAAATATGAAAGCCATTGACGTATTGAATTTCTTGAAGAGGATGAATTGTTCCCCAGCCGCTAGCATTGCATATAGAATCTTGTTGACTATACCTGTCACGGTTGCATCGGCAGAAATGAGCTTCTCAAAGTTAAAGATATTACAATCATACTTGAGATCAACCATGTCGTAGGAGAGGCTAAACGGACTGGCTTTGCTCTTAGTTGAAAGTGGATTCTTAGACAAGATTGATTATGAAGCTTTGATTGATGGCTTTGCAACAAAAAATGCAAGGAGAAAAGTTTTCCAATAAAGTTTTTGATGTCGGACATGTCAAGATTATTAGTAAGATGTTGATTTTGTGTATTTTTTTTACTATCAATATTTTGCACGTAATATGTTTTGCATAGAACCATTGTTATGTCTTAATGTTTATTTTAATTCTAGATATACAAATTTCTTTCCATGGTTAGTACTACGTATAAAAACAATTATTAGTTCCTTCTGAAGATTGATTAAGAGGCCCCGATTGAAATTTAGAACCGGACACCCAAATTGTCAGCCACGCCTCTGTTGAACCATTATGATGAGAAGACGTTATTGTTCATCTATTGAAGACCATCGAAGTCTCAGTGTAGGCTCTGACTCTAATCTAGATTTGGAGTGGAAACAACTCTCGCAATTAGCTGCATTTGAGTTTTTTTATTTAACAGGTGCAAGATATAACATTTGACGTAAAAGTACTCAAAAGTCCAACACATTCCAATAGATTATTGCCCTGTTTGGATGGAGGGTAGAGAGGGGGAGGGAAAGAGAAATGCGGTTTTTACATTGTTTGGGAGTTTTTTTTTAAGGAGGATAGAGAGGAGGAAGGAAGGGGAACAGAGAGTAAAATTGCTTGGTTTTCTTCCCCCCCCCCGATTTGGACGGTAGAGGAGGGTAAAGGAGGGTAAAGGGGTGTAATGACATTCTTACCCCATCAAAACAAATAAAAGGGCTGATGTGTTATTAGTATAAAGTCATTTATGTAAGGGCTTGTTTGGATTGAGGGGAATGAGGGTGAAGGGAAGTTAGGGGAACCATTCACCTTGTTTGGGAACACTTAGGAGGTGAAGTTAATTCACCTCCATTCACCTCCATTCACCTTGGTTCACCCCCTAATAGTATAAAAATTGTTACCCCCCAAATTGGGGTGTAACCAAGGGGAAGAGAATTCCCTTCCCTTCCCTTCCCTTCCCTTCACTCAGTTTCTCTTAACTTCCCTTCACCCCCTACAAATCCAAACAAGCCCTAAATTTACATATATTTACTTCCTTTCACCTTCATTCACCTTACTCAACTCCCAAACAACATATTACAATTCTCTTCCCTTTCCTTCCCTTCCCTTCCCTTCCCGTTGTTTACCTTTCCTTCCATTCCCTTAGTAAACTCCCAAACACACCATATAGGAATATGTGTACAAAGTTAATAGAGTTTAAATGTGAACGCAAAACTCAAACTTGCGTACATCCCTAATCTATACGCTATTTCCAAGGAACCCTCCCTACTGTCGTTGCTCTGAAAATGTGAAATGATCTAAATATCTTTTGAGAAAAATCCCAATTTAGTTAAGAAAATCTCTCAATTAGCAAACAAAAAATAAAAAAAAGGACCTACTGCACGACCCTAAACTTAAAAGAGGGTTTTAATCTTGATTAAGTGGCTTGTAAGCCCCTCGCAACCCAAAATCCGACCCGGGTCGCAAGTCGGGTCGGATTCCGTGTGGTATGTCAAATTGGGAATTTATCCAAAATTGTGAAGTTCCTTCCGATGGTTTGTGCAAATATCCCAAATTTCTGGGTTTCTTCCCCTAACATTTACCCAAAATTAGCACCTCACCACTCTCACCTCTCCTTCTCCCTCCGCCATCTCTCTCTAAGAAATCTTTTCAGATTAGAATCTCACAGACAGTCTCTCTAGCTCTCTACATTCTCTCTCTCTAGAACCAGCAATGGCCTCGGCTACTTGTTCTTCTTGCTGGTCTAAGGGTCACTTCAGTCTCTCCACTGAAAACAAGATGTTGGGTATGGTTCATTTCTTGTCCTTTTCTTAATTTCATTTTTTTCAAATGCAATTTTTTAATATTCAAGGTGTTGGGTTTTAGGATTCTGGGTTAAAGTGAAGGTTGGGATAAGTTTTGCACTCTTTTTTGGGTTTTGCAATTTCTAATTAATTAGTCTGTGGAAAAGCATTGGGAAGAATGATAGGCCATTTTCGATCTAACGTTTGGGAAAGCTTACATACGAAGCATATATTGATGAGGTGGAGAATTATGAATAATAGCTCTAACATATTTGTGCATTTCACGTAATCAGGAATTGGAGTTGTATGATTCAAGTGTGCCACCATATTTTTTTTTTCTTGATTGAATTTGAAAGAGAAAAAACCAACTTTGAATGTTATCTCATCGCCTTGGTTAAATTTAAGATTAGGCTTTATATCAGATAACCTCCCTTAACTTTGATCGGTTATCAGATAGCCTCCCATAACTTTCAAAATATTAGAAAACCGCCCTAAAGTTTAGGGGCTATGAAATTATACAAAACCCCCCTTTAACTTTAATATTTTATCATAAACCCTCCCTAAAAATGTAAATCTCAATTTTCACTAGAAAAAAAACATCCCCATGCATCCATCCATGTGAAAATTTAAGGTTAACTCTGTTAGGGCTTTTTTTGGGGTAAAATCCTAAAGTTAAAAGGATATTTTCTGGTAACCCCTACACTTAAGGTTTGTGGGGGTTTGGGGGTA
>BQKN01051387.1:0-16820 GCA_022839385.1 Asparagus kiusianus | reverse complement strand
TCCGGATCAAAGCTTGGTCTTTGATCCCGAGATTTGAGCGGTTGTTTCCTTGGTGAAACAATCCCTCCGGCTATTATTTCCTTGGTGAAATAATACCCGTCATATTGCGTAGATCGGTTCGGATCAAGATCACGCGGTAGTCCATGACAAATAACCCCGGCGCAGGCAAACAACCCATGCAAGCGAGTGACCGGATAACAGGAGCTCGTGATTTGTTCGGTAAACAAGAGAAAAGTTGTAATTTTTTTTTCTTTTTTGTTTGATTTTCATTATAACCGGATCTTATAAAAAGACCGGATCTTTCTATAACGCAAAAAGTTGTTCTTTAAGAGTGCAATGGAATCGTCAATGAAGAAAGCATCAGTTTTTCTCGCGAACAATCTGGCGACCACAGTGGGAGCCACTGATCTCGCTGCCGAGATCGGAGCGTCGCAGCCGCAGATCTCGATCCCAGTCGTGGAGGAGGTCGAGTATGAGTTCGACCAGCAAAAGTACGAGGAGTACGTGTCCTCGTCTGGATCAACCTCCCCCCGTAAGTCTAAGAAATCCCAGAAGTTCTCCTCCAGGAGAAAAGTTCGTTGGTGCGAAGAAGTTGAAGCCACCAACGACAACCTCACCCCGATCGACGCCGAAGTTGCGTCGGGTGAAGTCCCACCGGCCTCCAAGCAGGTCAAATCCGCCATTGAAGGCGTGGTGACTCTCTCTAAGAGAGCTCGCCAGAGGCAGCGTCAACGCCTCGCGAAGCAATTCACAAAGGCCATGGAATCTGTTGACGGGGTCCGCTACAATGCGGATCTGAAGAGCAAACGAGGCAAACAGCCTCAACAACAAATGAATGGTGGTTCCTCCAAGCCATCAACGATGGAGTGGGTCCGTGTCAAACGGAATCGCTCGACGCTGGAGGAGCGCATCCGCAAACGCCACGCATTATCAGCGTAAGCACGGGCCAAAGCTGAGGAAGCCCGTAGAAGGGTGCAGAAGGAGGTAGCCAAGAAACCGCCATCAACACGCAAGGTTTGGAAGCCAAAGTCTGAAGCGGCGGTTCAAACCAAGGTGCAATAACAGCAATCGTCGAAAGTACAACTTCCGGCGAGTAAATCCAAACTACCGATCACTTCCACAACTGCTCCGGGAGATCCCGCAGGATCGTCCCAGAAGAGGAAGTCGGTTTTGGAGCGCCTCGGTCTACTTCCCAAGGAACGAGGCAAAGCTCCAGTCCAAGAACGGTTGGGGCCAATGAAGAAGTCCCAAACGATTCAACATGCGGGGGGTCGCCGCAACCCTCAACACTTGGAGAAAATCGTGGTACCCAAGCGCACAACATTGCGCATCGAAGTGCAGGAGCCCGTTGAAGATTCACGCCCACAAAGGCGCGTTTCGAGACGCGTGACTCTCGAAAGCCCAAAGAAGGCAAGTCGCTCTCAGAAGGAAACATTCTCGTCTGATGACGAAGACGTTATACCTGAGAAGTCGTATCAAAACACGATAGGTTACTCCGATCGTCAAGCTGACGAGTTGTACTATTGTGACTGGAGCACGAGGAAATCCAGAAAGAGAAGCCCTCGAAGGCTCGAAACTCATTGTCCTTGTTCAAAGCTCATTCGGGCGGTACTGTCTGAGTGCAACTGTGTTAAGGCAGTCCCCGAAAGAGTTTCTGTATTCGAAAGACTCAGCATTGAAACGCCAAAGCCAAGGTCTAGGCGTTTCCGAAGAAGAAGAATGATGGTCGAAGACGGTGAACATTCAAGGGTCACCGCCAATATGACCAGCAAGGGAGCATCGGCTCAGGACAACCCCGAGGCGATTCCAGAAATACCCCGATGAGTAACTCGTCTACAATCCGGGGCTATCATTCGCGCGACATATGGTAGGGTTCGGACAAGAGTACCTTCGGGAGACGAAGAATCAGATGCCGGCTCAGCAGTTGCGTCTGACAATACTATATCCAGTGAAGAGCAACCCCGCGAATCATTCATGATAAGCGCGGAGCAAGTGACCAAGATGCTCGAAGAGGCCATGGCTAAACAACAGGAAAATTTTAGGTTCGAAATGCAGATGGCCATACAGAGCATGAGAGAGATGCATGATCAACAGATCCAAGCACTGACAAACCAGCAAGGCGAACCAAACCGCCGTAATCCAGTTGTTCAGGAAGTGGAGAATGCGAATGCGGATGAAGCCCGCAATGTCAATGATCCTCCCATTAATACAGGGGGTGGCAATGAGGATGCTAGTCACAACACCACGCTTCCACCTCCGAATCGCACTGATGAAAACTCGGGTTAAAGCTTGAAAATTAAGAACCTCGAGAGCAAAATCAATACATTGATTTCCGCTCAAGAGACGAAAAAGACAGGCATTCCTTGCCCATACCCAAGAGAGTGGGAATCAATCCCATATCCGGCGAAGTTCAGTCTAATTAACTTCACGCCATTTAATAGGATGGGTTCACCCACTCAGCATTTGATTTATTTCAAATCGCACTTGGGGATAATCTCTGGTAATGAGCCTCTGATGGTGCGGTCATTCGTTGGCACTCTTCGCGGAGCCGCCTTCGATTGGTATCGCCGCCTCAAGCCAGGTAACATTAACAGCTGGGACGACATGGAGACTAAGTTCCTCACAAATTTTTTCGACGACGACACCGAGATCTCCATCGGATCGTTGCTCGATGAGAAGCAGAAGGATGGGGAGTTAGTTGACACCTTCGTCAAGAGGTTCCGGAACAAAGCGATGAATTGCCGGGACCCGATCACTGAGGAATTCATCCTCCAGACCTGCCATAACAACCTTTCGTTGGACGTGTTGGAGGCAATGGGCACAGCACCATCCAAGACATGGAAGGATCTGAAGGTTCGAGGGGAGCAAGCTGAGCGATTCCTCAAAAGAAAGAAGGCGGAGAGAGGCCAACCGGCAACAAATCCTCCGAAGCAGAACTTCAACCCAAAAGGAAAAGGTAAAGCTCACGCTAATGTCGTTGATGCTAACCAAACGTTTCAATTGCAACCTCAGCAACAGCAACAGCAGCAGCAACGAGCGCCACAACAGTCGCAGCCGCATTGGCAGCAACGGTCTCAGAAGCAAAAATCTTCAGAGCCGAAGTTTCCCAAAGTCTACTCCTTCAAGGATGATGAAGTTTCCGGCATCTTCAAGTACTTGTTGGAGAACAACAAAATCCAGCTGCCGGCGATCGTGGATCAAGAGGGAGCCAGCAAAGTGACGGATCCGAAGTACTGCGCATACCACAGAGCGGTCCATCATCCTACGAGGTCATGCTACCATCTCAAGGACAAGATCCAGGCGTTAATCGACGTAGGGGTCATAACCCCGAAACCGGCCAAGAATGTGGGAGCAAACGCGGTGTTAATCAGTTTTGGATCGGTGCCTACAACATGGTTCGAGCCAAAACGCGTTACCAAAGTCGGGATGAAGACGGTGAATGATGACCCACATGGACAGCGCCAAAAGGGACTTGTCCCACACACAGCCCCAAACGGCGAAATCCTCTGGGTTCATCCAGATCTCATTGAAGATGAACAGTGGACCACGTCTTCGAAGAGAAAGGGCAAAGGAAAGGCTTGTCATGCGACTTCCACAATCTTCGAAGAAGACGGCGATGAGGCTCCTACCTTTCCGCTTTCCGACGAAGAACAGGAAGTCTTCGCGACCCGGAGTGGAAATGAGTATCACTTAAAATATCCATCTCCTGGTGATCAATTAGCTGAGCAGGGGGTGACAAAATGGCGACCAGCCAAGACTCTTACAGAGCTGGGGGTGATTATGGTTCCTAAACCGGTTGAGGAGGCTCGACGACAGCCGGTAGATAAACAGAAAGAAAAGAGGCCCGAGGAGGTTCAAAATCCGAAGCAATCTAGTTTCAGTCGTCCGATTGGAAAAGATAAACTGGAGAGTTCGAAAACTCCGCGTGTCTTCGACATCATGGCTCAGCTAGCCAATATTCCAATACGGATAACGCTATATGAGTTGCTACGACTGTCGAAGGAGACTAGAGAAGCCTTGTAAGAAGCCTTGGCTGATTCAGAAGCGTTCCTCACTCGGATCAAGCCGGCGCCTGAAGAACTAGAACTGTTAGCTCAACAGTGCAATGTGGCAGCTAAGAACATTCCCTGCATCACCTTCACCAAAGAGGACATGCAGACGAAGAATTCAAACCATGATCGGCCCCTGTACTTCGTCGGGTACATTGGCTCCAGCGAAGTCAACCGAATCCAAGTGGATCCGGGTTCCGCTTTGAGTATTATGCCACTTCGCCTAATGCATAACCTTGGCATTCCAGTCAGCAAATTGGCAGCCACAAGCATGGTCATTTACAGATTCAACACCAGTGGGTCAAGGCCTTTGGGGAAGATCCGAATAAAGTGCCAAATGGGCGATTTGAAGACGGAGGTCACGTGCTACGTGATTGATGCTGAGACATCCTATAACTTACTATTGGGTCGGCCTTGGATCCATAGTAATGTTATAGTTCCCTCCACTCTACATCAGTGTTTGAAATATGTCGACACTGATGGAAGGGTTAGGACGGTGGTCGCGGATAAGCAACCATTCAAAGGGTATGAGAATTACTTCACAGATTCTCTCCTTTATGGTAATGAATCCGATACGGAACCATCGATCTAGGGCACGGACAGCGGAGAAGAAGCTGATTCTGAGGCCGGATTCGATTACAATGGCGGTTTTGTTTTAAATGACATTGTACCCTTTGTAATCAATCTTGACGATGAACAATCGTCAGATGGCGGTTGTAATTGGCAACTTGCCGATATTAAAATAAATCATGATTTAGAGTACTCCTTGTCTCTTGATGATGCGATAAAAGGATTAGACGATAATCCTGATTTATGTATGCCGCTCCGATCATCTTATGTAACGAAGAAACGCCTCCAGCATTCTTTCGGAACAACCCAGATTGTTCCTGCCAAAAGAGGGGGACAAAAAGAAGTGATTTATGGTAAAGGAGAGAATTTTCCGTTGCCAGATCATTTCCTAAGAGAAGATGAAGATGATGACAAATCTGGTCTGCATTTATCTAAATATAGTCCGAAAGCGCGCAAGCTCATGGAAAGACAGGGATATGATTTCACACTCGGAGAAGGTTTGTACTTCGATCGAGGTTCTCGTATCCCAGTCAAAGCAGCGTATGTACCAAAAGGGAAACCAGATGACTATTACCGTCACAAGAGAGGCTTAGGCTACGTTTCCTCGTCCGATGATGAATGTGGTTAGCAAATTATCGATCAAATTGCTAAAGCCAAGGATGGGCACTCGGCAGATTCCTCAGGATGGGATTCCGAGACAAGTTTGGGAGAAATGTTCAAGACCTTAATGTCGAACATGACTACAGCTGATCCATCTACGTTGGAGGATGACGATCAAATGCCAACGTGGGAGGACCCATGGGTTCATCACCTAAACATACAATATGGTGATAGGTTCGAACAGAGAGAACCACCCACCGAAGACGAAGTAGTCCAAATTAATATGGGCGATGAGGCCAATCCAAAGCCCATATTCATCAGCGGTAGTCTTTCCCCAGATGAGAAGGAGGAATTAATTGCCCTTATCAGGGAATATATCGACGTCTTCGCTTGGAACTATGAAGACATGCCAGGGCTCGACCCCAATGTGGCAATGCACCACCTCGACATCAAGCCGGATGCCAAACCTGTCAAACAATAGCAAAGACGGTTTCGTCCGCAGATTATGGAAGCCATCGAGGTAGAGGTTAAGAAGTTGATCGACTCAGGATTCATCCGAGAGGAACAACATCCGGACTGGTTAGCCAACATCGTTCCCGTCAAGAAGAAAAATGGCAAAATCAGGATTTGCATCGACTTCAGGAACCTGAATGAAGCATGTCCAAAAGACGATTTCCCTCTCCCAATCACGGATGTCATTATCGACAATACATGCGGATTCGAGAGAATGTCCTTCATGGACGGCTTTTTGGGGTATAATCAAATTAAGATGCACCCGGATGACGAGAAACATACGGCATTCAGAACGCCCCTCGGTGTCTTCTGCTACACGGTGATGCCTTTCGGTCTGAAGAACGCAGGCGCCACATACCAACGAGCGATGACTAAGATTTTCTAAAAACACCTCAGGAAAACGGTTGAATGCTACGTTGATGATTTGGTGGTAAAAAGCCGCAACAAAGAAGATCACATCAAGGACTTGAGAACAATGTTTGATCTCATGCGGAGTCATCAATTGAAGATGAATCCCACAAAATCCTTCCTCGGAATGTCCAGCGGAAAATTCCTTGGATTCGTCGTCACCACTAAGGGTATACACATCGACCCAGACAAGGTAAAGGCAATACATGAATTGTAACCCCCGAGGAATTTAAGAGAGCTCAGAGGATTGCAAGGGCGTTTAGCTTACATCCGGAGGTTCATCTCAAATCTTTCTGGGAAGTACCAACCATTTTCTAAGCTAAACAAGAAGGGCGTGTCATTTATTTGGGACGATGCTTGCCAAAAAGCATTCGAAGATATCAAGACATATCTGATGAATCCCCCTGTTCTTGTTGCACCAAAATCAGGTAAACCGTTCTTGATTTACATCAAGGCGATGAACCATTCGATAAGTGCTTTATTAGCACAGGACGATGATAACGGTCACGAACAGGCAGTTTATTACCTAAGTCGGACCTTGATAGGCGCCGAGTCTCGATATCCAATGATCGAGAAAGAATGTCTCGCATTGGTATTCGTAGTGCAAAAGATGCGACATTACTTGGTCAGCCAGACGATTTACGTCATTGCTAATGTTAATCCGGTACGGGTATTCATGACTCAACCGGGTTCGATGAATTGGCGGTTAGCGAAGTGGGCCCTTCTCTTGTCCCAATATGATTTGCACTTCAAACAGCAGAAGTCGGTCAAAGGACAAGCGATTTGTGATCTTTTGGCGGCAAGTCCGACAACAGATACGGTTGAAGTATATGATGACTTGCCAGATGAAACCCATGAGGTTAATACCACATCACACCAACAAGTATGGCAATTATACTTTGATGGTGCTTCGAGAGCAGTTAATAAGGCAATAACCCCTGGATGTTCTAGAGTCTCCTCCGGAGTTGGAGTTGTCTTAGTTTCCCTGGGGAAGCACGTGATGCCTCGAGCTTATTCACTGACGAATCCATGTTCCAATAACGTAGCCGAGTACAACGCGCTCCTCATTGGACTCAGTTTCGCTAAGGAGCTGGGGGTCGAATATCTCGAAGCTTTTGGGGATTCTCAATTGATAGTCAACCAAGTTCGTGGAGAGTATGAAGTCAGGAACACAGATCTGATTCCATACCTCCAGGAGGCCGTCAGAATAGCGGATTCTTTTGAAGAATTTTATATTGAATACATCCCTCGTCTCCAGAATGCTTATACAGATGCACTGGCAGCACTAGCAGTATCACTCGCGCAACCGCCCGAAGCTGAACTGCTAGTCACAGTAAGATCACACCAACTCTGCATACCCATATACGATATGGATATCGAAGAGGAGGATAATAGAAACGTAAACGCCAAAGAGGTGAACTCAACCCAAATCGGGTCTGAGTCCCGAGATTGGCGCTTTCCCATTATTGATTACGTCCAGTATGGCATTTTACCGGAGGATGTAAAAGAAAGAGAATCTATTCGCCGAAGAGCACCACGGTTCTTTTATAATACTGAGACCCGTACATTATACCGTCGAGGGTATGATGATTTGCTTCTCCGATGCCTTTCGAACGAAGAAGCAAAAGAAGTTCTTAAGGAAGCACACGAAGGAGAATGTGGCGCACATCAGCCCAGTCCCAAACTTTATGATCGAATCAGAAGAATGGGATATTTCTGGCCAACAATGGTACGTGATGCGATCAAGTATGCCTGAGAATGTCACGCCTGTCAAGTGCATGCGAATTATATGCACCAACCACCGGAGCGGTTACACACGTCAACCACGTCCTGGCCCTTCGAGACATGGGGTATGGACATTGTCGGTCCTATTTTTCCTCCCTCAGTCAAAGGTGATCGATTTATCCTTACTATCACCGACTATTTTTCAAAGTGGGCTGAAGACATTCCGCTTAAAGAAGTGAAGACGAACAATGTCATCAACTTCATCAAGCATCATGTCATATATCAACACGGCGTGCCGAGGCGGATCATTCATGACAACGGTCCGCAATTCATAAGCAACGCTTTCATCAGGTTCTGTGACAAATTCAAGATTCAAGATGTTTCGTCAACGGCTTATTATCCCGCTGCTAATGGTTTAGCTGAGGCTTTTAACAAGACGATCATCAAGATCCTGTCAAAACTCATGAAAACCAATAAGCGAGATTGGGACGATAAACTCGGTGAAGCGCTTTGGGCTTATCGCACCACCATACGTACACCTACGGGAGCCACCCCGTATTCGTTAGTATACGGATGCGAAGCAGTGCTACCGTTGGAAATTCAAATCCCGTCCCTTCGGATCGCTCTCGCAACGGAGATGACGACCGAAGAGCAGCATCAAAAACGTCTCGAAGAACTCGAGAGGTTGGATGAAAGGCGCTTGGAAGCTCAACAACACATTGAGTTCTATCAAGCCAGGATATCTAGGGCTTTTGACAAAAGAGTCCGCCAAAGAAGCTTTAAGGAAGGAGATCTGGTCCTCGCTGCTCGCCGACCAATAATCCTCAACTCCAAGAAGAAAGGTAAATTCGAACCCAAGTGGGAAGGACCGTTTGTAATAGACACAGTCTATTCAAACGGCGCTTACCGCCTAATTTCTTTAGAGGGCGTCAGGCAATTAATGCCAATAAATAGGAAGTTCCTAAAAAAGTACTATCCCTAGTACATTCAGAATAACTCATTTATCGGGAAGTTCCTTGAAGAATATTACACTTAATATTCTAGAGGATAACCCAAATTCATTTTCACCACCAAAATCCCTCACTGATCAAGTCCAATTGACAGTGAGTCCACAAAAAAATGTTCTTCTGGGCCTCTTGACTCTTTCCATGAACAAGAGGTCCACTTTCAGTTCGGAGTTCCCTTTCGATAAATGAAAGAACTCCCTTTCTTTTCTCTTTGGTTAAACCTTCTCATAGTCATGACTGAAGTTGAAATTTCTCTTCGATAAATGAAGGACTCATCTTTCGATCAGATAACCAATCCTATAAAAGGTAAGTTTATCTAGATCTTCCAGATTCTCGGAGTGGAGATCCCACTTCTAGTTTCTTTCTTGCACTGGAAATAGAATATAAAATTCTTCCTTTCCAGAATCAAGGAACAGAATATAAAATTCTTCCTTCCTTGTTTGGGGAATAGAATATAAAATTCTTCCTTCCCATATCGATCCTTTTTCCAAAATTTATTAATTTAGGATTCATCCTAGGAAGTTTATCCCGAATCCTAAGCAGGGATAAGTCTGCGCCTAACACGCGCTGCCGGTTTAGTCTTTCTCCGAAGAAGAAGATACCAGAGTTCGATTCTGGGGTATTTTATCCTGAAACCTAAGTAAGGATAAGTCTGCGCTTAACATGCGCTGCCGGTTAGTTCTTAACCGTTAAAAAGAACACCCGCCCACATATTCAACATTATGGCAGGTTGTTATTAATAACACCAGAATCCATGCCTTACACGTATGGGGAATTTCATCCTGAATCCTAAGAAAGGATATGCCGACGCCTAACACGCGTCGTCGGTTTGGTCTTTATCCGTAGAAAAAGATACCAGAGCTTGACTCTGGGGACCTTTATCCCGAAGCCTAAGTAGGGATAAGACAACATCTAATACACGTTGCTGGGTAGCCTATTCCCATGACAATGACAAAGTCTACATATTCCAAGTTGTAGCTAAAAGTCTAAGGGAGTTCATTCCTTTAGCACAACGTCACATGCAGAACGGATTAAGACAATCCGCATGCTAGCCCGACTCAAACGGTAGTCGGTAAAGGCTAATCAAATCCGTTGAAGGCTGGGGGTTAGCCAAAAATCCTAAAGCCAACACCTAACACGTGTCGCCGAGTAGCCTATTCCCGTAACAATGGCGAAGTCTATGTATTCGACATCATAGCACAAAGTCTCAGAGAATTTAATCTCTGAGCGTAACGTTACATGCTAACGGATTTAAATAATCCGCATGCTAGCCCGACTCAAACGGTAGTCGGTAAAGGCTCATCAAACCCGTTGATGGCTGAGGGTTTGCCAAAAATCCTATGAGTATTATGATTAATCATTTCAAACGGAATGACGAATCATAATAAAAATAAAGATGAGAACCAGTTTCACTAAAGGAATCAAAGGTCAAAGTACTCAGCAAACAAAATCATACATCAAAACTATGACCAAAAATCTGTTGACTGATCTTAGACAGCTTCTCATCATAAGCTTGCCTAAGTTCAGTTCTGATGGACTCCTCGGTGGTGGCTGAAGTCCTCGCAGCAATCTCCTCTGTCTCGGCTAGCTTCTGCTCCAAGGGTCTCAACTCATCAGATAAAGCAGTGTGGGTTTGCTGATCCTGTGCTTTCGTTATCTGAAGAATATCCAAAGACTCCTCTTTTTCACGGAGTATTCTTCTGAGCTGGTCTATCTCGGTCGCACAGGAGGTAATAGAAAGATCGAGCTCGGCAAGCGAAGATGATCTAGTAGCAAGGCTGGTCTTAACTCGATACTCGGCCCCGCTGCATCTGAATCTCGAGCTCAGCAAGAATCCGAGTCTCACGTGATGACTGTAAGTGGGTATCCAGCTCGGTAGCAATAAATGAAGAAGCGCCTGCATCTCGGAGCTCATGAAACATCTGAAGCTCATGATCTAGGCAATCAAGGTCATCAACTATAGCCTGTGCCAAATCTGGATATCCTGCTTCCCTTATCAAATTGACTTTGGAATCAAGAAAAGGCTTGAATTGGCGAAGGAAGAGTCCACCGTGGAAGAGCTTGCCAATCATAGCATTCACGAAGGAGAAGAAGGAGCGAAGTTCTATGCAGAGAACGATCTTCTCAGGATCGTCGTCTGATAGCAACTCTTTCACAAGGATATGAAGCCGAGAAGTAGACCCTACACAAAGAAGGAGAAATCCGTCAAAAATGTTTTGAGGAGGAAATAAATAATATTCTCAGTTGTCTAATTCATACCCTCTTGAGTCACTGGAGGTACTGGGGGTGTAACCGCTGCAGAGGTATCAACTGGTGTAGTTAGTCTCGCAGTCGACTCAACAGGATCGGTCTCAACAAAAGCACCTGTCAAATTCAAAACAGAATTCTCAGAGACATCACATTATAGCTGCATTAGTCAAGAATTGGCTAGTCCTATAATTAATTTGGGAGGAGGCACGTACCTTCAAAAGAACCACCCTCAAGGTTCTCAGGGAATGTGGACTCAGGAAACATATCTCCAGGCAACTGGTCATCAATCTGAGGAGAGCCACACATGAAGTGAATCATAGGAGTGTCCACAAGCAAGCCTTCTTCGTCAAAATCATCAATCGAGAAGTCTGACACAAGAGAATATAAATACCAAAGAAGAATGAAGAGACTACAACCAATTGAAATGAGTTACCTTTTACGGATGCATTAGCCTCTTTATCTCCAAAATCCACGTTCGCCTCCTGCAAGTTATCTGAAGAAGCGAGAAGTACAGAGACAATTAGAGGATGCGCAAATTCCGAATCATTCGACTCCTTTGCGTGTCATCTAAAAGATATATTGTCAATGGTAGATGTACCTGGATTCGCTGGGTCGGGTCCTACATTGATGTCCTCCCTAACGTCGGTAGCTACTGCAGGCCTCTCCACCTGGCGCGGTGAGTCAGGTTCGCCAGGAGATACAGGAACAGGATCGGGATTCATCTCGCTCTCTCCACGCTCTCCTATATAGAGATGGAAAAGCGTGAGTCAATGTTCTGAATAATCAAGAGGATGGTTTACAGGATAGATGTTACCTCCGTCACTAGCAGGATCATCACCAGCCAAATCCATATCAGATGCTTGTGAAGCTGCGCGTGGCTTGCGAGCCAATCTCTTCCGCCTAGCAGCAAGGATAATAATCGAAGGTCTCGCCTAGGGAGGATGACGGAGCTCTTCTTCCTGGTCACCAGTGGTCCCTGAAACATCAAACCATTGTCAGCTTTAATAATTCTGGAAAGCAGAAGAAAAAGATGAATGATTAACCTCGCTCGGAAAAGTCATCGTAATCTTCAGGATCTCCTCCTGAA
Source organism: Asparagus kiusianus (assembly GCA_022839385.1). NCBI lineage: Eukaryota > Viridiplantae > Streptophyta > Magnoliopsida > Asparagales > Asparagaceae > Asparagus > Asparagus kiusianus. The sequence continues at coordinate 4,611 of BQKN01051387.1, read as the reverse complement.
GCCTCGTCTGCAGAATGGAAGGTTCTCTTTCCCTCTTCATCAATCCGACGAGTCTTGTTCCGTGTCCTCTGTGACCGAGCGTTTTCCCAAATCCTACGGGAATCAACCTGAGAAGCTTCCTCGGCCTCTAGCTCTACGATCGGCTTCACGGGGATAGTCTTATTAGCTGCTAACAACCACTTGCAGCTTAAGAAAGTGAGGTTCAACTGCCGATCAGCACTCGGGAGACTGAACTTAGCACCAGTACAGCCAGTCACGGTCCACAACCAAGCACGGAGACCATCCACCAAACCGCCGTGGGCCCGAAGCTGCTGACGGGGATTCCCGACATAAAGCTGATCATATCCAAACTGGCGAGCGAATCGGCAGGATAGATATGGCTCTATGAAACACTGATCCCTCACCCAAAAAGTCAGATAACCTGGCCTAATGTTCACCAGCCAATTAAAGCAGCCGATGTCTAGGTGAGTTTGATACTCCCTCGGCCTCTCCTCATCTATCAAACAATCACCGTATCGGCCGGAGAACTGCGGGAAGCAAGTGGAAAATGTCCAACACATATGGACCTGCAGCTGCTATCTGATGTCAGGAAATTCGCGCCCCTCCCACTTGCCATTCTCAAGCAACTGTAGTAGGGGAACGGAGTGGTCGGTGGTATTCGGTACCGACATCATATCCGAACGGTGAAGGATGAACCAGGCCATCAAATAAGTGTACGGGAGCTCCGTCTTAATGGTGGGAATCTGACCCGGCAAATCACTTTCCTTCCGTGTAAAGGCACCAGAAAGCTGTCGAAGTCCTCGATGAATGTTGGCCACCATCACCAGAAGAAGTGAAAGTTCTTTCTTGTAGGCGAGCTGAACTGCTGGATAGAGCACTTCCAAGGGCAAGGTGTCGCCAGACTGATATGGAACCACGCACTTCTTCAACCAAATAGCGAGATAACCGGCAAGAAGAGTCATCGGTCGAATCGGTGCGGTCGCATGCCATAAGAATGATTTGAACTTGGTCCCTGCAGGAAAGCCACCCTCAGGACTACTAGTGGTATAAGAATGAGCGTCAATCTTCTTTAGTAGACTGTTCACCCCTGAGGGAGTAAGTGGGGCCAACTCACAAATAGCCTCGCCAGAATTACCCTCCAGATTCTTGAACAAATAATTGGCAAATTGCTTCAGACTCATGAATACCTTAGTCCTCTTTGCTAAAGGCTCAGACTGCGCCAAAGCTATATGATAGTGACAAGTGAGGTCCCATAGAGTCTCATAGCGATCGGGCATACGATCCTTCAGCTGACTCAATTCATGGTTGGAGGGAAAGTATTCCTGATATAACATCTGTCCCATGGGTAAGCCAGAAATCCTGTGCATCTCGTGAAGAGCCAAGCCCAACTCCCCTTGCCGGGTCAGAAAAGTGTTCGAATCTGGATTATAAAGCTCGAACAAAGCATAGAAATGCCTCGCGCTGACAGGCAAGCCATACATGGTGGCACGAACGGCTGCATATAAACCACAGGCGTGCAACTCCTTACCCCATCGGCTCAAGACGTACGTCGTCATGCGAGTCCACCAAAGCTTGTCTAAAGAATGGACCCAACCATAAATCCTGTGACGCGTCACAGGCATCTCTCGTCCTAGAGCAGCGAGGCGATTCCTCAAGGTAGAAGTGGTGGCAAGGGACTCGTTACGTGGTGGTGCATCCAGCCCCAATACCCCAGGACGCAATCCGGTGACATGACTCCTACTCGAGCCAGGAAATGCCTGATGAGTGATGTAGCCGCAGTGGACACTCTCATGCTCCTCCGTCAAGCGCCACGACATCTCCCGTGTCACAGCCTGACGCCTAAACTCAGTCAATGAATGATGCCGAGGAATCTTCGGTAAATATATGAAGCCACTGCCAGTTTTATGAAGCCACTGCTCGGCCTCAATAAACACGGCATCCGGGTCTTCGACAGAGTCGCCGAATAAGAAATCACTCTTCCGAAGAGGCTGAATAGAACTGGCGTCCTTCACGAAAGGTGCGTCGGTAATCAACTGTTGAAGAGCTCGGTGCCCACCTTCCTTCACCACCTGGGCAACCTCAGTCGACGTGCCCGAAACGAACTGAGGGGTAACTGGAATAGGGGAAAAGTCGTCGGAAGTCGAATAGTACTCGTCACGACGCCCGTACACTGCGTGAGATGAGAATGCTCCAGAAGGATATCCCACTGGAAATAAACAGTTAAACATCTGTTAGTCTCAATTATAAAAGGAAGTTGAACTCATCTTACAAATGGGTAAGATAGAGTCATTGCCTTATAAAGGGTGAGACGATTCGGCCACATTGTGCAATCACAAGATAGGGTATATTGACAATATATCCCTGCCTTATAAAGCACAGTGCAGCGTCAAATCGCCCCCTTTATTTTGAGATATGGTTTTGACCAAGCAAAACCTATCTTTAAAGCGTCGATCCTCACCAAGGAGAATCAAAGCTCTTCCCGATTGCCTCACCAAGGATAACAACGTGGGGTAAAAGGACCAATTTGTAAATTTCTAAGAAAAAGGGGCTAATTTGTAAATTTCCAAATATTACCAAAAATAGCTCACCGGCGTAAGAGGGAGGCGCGCCATCAGCCGACGTAGTAGGGGAACGACCTCTCGAGACACGCGACATAATGAGCTGCAAAATAAATGGAGGGATAAGTTCCAGAAAAAAGTTTCCCTTTTTATCAATTCTACCCCCCTGAAAGAGAAGCTCGAGGCGCCAAATCATAATTCTAACCCTCATAGGCAACCCCATGAATTCATAAATTAAATTAAACATGAAAATATCCCAAATTATGGAGGATTTACCTGAGAAATAGCTTGAGGATCCGACAAAAATTTGATCTTGAAAAGGGCTCGAACCACGTGCTCGAGGGTCCTGAGAGAAACTCTAAATATGGATGTTTGGGGAGATTTTTCAGTCCAAGATCAAAAGGAAGCCTAGATCTAAGACAAATATCAAGGTTTGGGGGAGAAAAGTTGCTCGAGGGAAAGAAAATCAAGAAAAGAGGCAAAGGGGGTGGCCGGCCCTAGAAGGAGAAAAAAAAAAGAAAAGAAAAAGAAAAGGAAAAAGAACCCTTTTATAAGGTGAACCAGCCCTGAACCAGACCGGACCAGGCTGAACCAGACCAGACCAATCCAAATGAGTTCAAAAGAGGCTAAATCAGGCTGAACCAGACCAAACCAGACTGAACCAGACCAGACCAGGATGAACCAGTCTAAACCAGTCTTGAACCAGTCCTGACCAGTTTGAACCAGGTTGAACCGGTCTTGAACCAGGTTAAACCAGTTTGAACCAGAATTGAACCAAAATTCAAATTGAAGCTGAATTGAGCGTCGAAACAACTTCAAATCAACCGAGGGTTCAATTCCTTGTTTATTTTGGCCTCTCCCGCACATTCGGAAGGAGCAGAAGAATTTTTGAGCCAGATTGTTATCTTTTTTGGGTTATTATCAGACCAGTTCAGATAATTATCATACCGGTTCAGCTCATTCGGGCATGAGAAATACTCCAATGAGGTATATGAGTATAAACTATTCCCTATTTTGTTGAGAAGTTCCTGGAGGATATTTGTTTTCTAAAAATATTCTTAAGGATAACTCAATGACACAACGCCGGACAACGCGTCGCAAATACAGACTCAACGCCAACAATCGAGGGTCAGTTATATGTTGAACCAACAAGCACGAGCTAAAGATTGGAAAATCAGGAATCGACTTCAAGTTCAAAATTCCGACAACGGTCAGACAATAAATGCAGCACTGGAACCCTTACAGACGTTTGACAAAGCACCGGACAGCCTGAAGGATTGAAGGAATACAGAACGAAAAGTCATTCTAAGGTCCCGTTACACCGATTGAGGGTAGGGGCAATCATATCCAAAGCATTCCAGACCCTTCTATAAAAGAACGAGGCTGAAATACTTTGGAGGGGGTATCTGTAGGCGTATAAAATTACCTATAGGTCCCTTAGCATAGCTCGGCACGATAATTCAACAAATCAACGAACGTTCGAGTGACGAGGAGACGTGATCAACGAATTGCACACAAGCAACAGAATGCGTTCACGTGTGGAACCAATCCAACGGTTCAGGAAGTCAACGAGTCGTCCAACCATAAAACGGATTCGAACTCAAACATCGAGGTGGATTTACTACCAAATAAAGACCCGGACTATCAAATCAAAGTCCGGATAAATCGAATACAGAACCGGAAGACGAGAAACGACGGAAAACACCCCAAGGGGGCTCGGCAAAAACCGAACCACCTCAAGGTGGCTCGGCCAAAGCCGAGCCACCCTGAGGTGGCCGGCCCAGATCTGTGCAAAATGCACAGATCTGGTTGCCTATAAATAGGGGGTGTCATTCATCTTTTTGGAGGACTTTTGGAGAGCCGAAACTCTGTCGGATTGAGAACTTGTGCTTGAGTTTTTCGAAGGCTTGAAGACTTGGACGTTTGGATCTGGTTCTTGGCGAGCACCCGCATCATAAAAGGCAGGAGTTCGAGAGGATCGAGATCTCAGATCTACGTTGCTACACTCCGGATCAAAGCTTGGTCTTTGATCCCGAGATTTGAGCGGTTGTTT
>BQKN01051382.1:5914-24185 GCA_022839385.1 Asparagus kiusianus | reverse complement strand
CCTAAGTTGACTGAGTAATTAAGCCCAAGGAGTATTTTTATACTTAAAGTCCTAAGCCCAATTGGGTTGGGATTCATTGGCCCAAAACTCATTAAATGGTCACTTAGAAAGCTCGTTAAAATAAAAAACAATCACCAAGAATTAAAGAGTGAGAAAAAAATATTATATACGTATAACACTAACCATTTTTTCTATATATTGTTGTTTTGTATATATGGTCTTGAAAAACAATTTTTGATCAAGAAACTTGAAAGTTATTTAAAACAAAGAGTTAGCATGTTCTTTTCAAAACTTTTGAATTAAATCTCTAAGATTTGACTTGGTTTGTATTGCTATAATGAAAAAGATTTTCTAAGAGATTTACATTGGAGTTATATATAAAAACGTTTCTTGATTATTAACTAGCTTCAATTAGAATGTCTAAATATATCAAGAAAATTAGTTATTTACTAACTTATTTAACTTAGCAAGTTGACCGAATTTTGTGGGTATATTCACTACAAACCCTCACGAGATTACAACTCGTCCACTAGGGTAACCTAGGGGTTTAAAGGCTTGTTGTGTGCGCTAAATACAACCGCGATTCCTGCGAAAGTGAGTTAGAATTTTCTTTTTATTTTCTTTGCTAGAGGACTAGCAAGAGTTTAGGTATGGGGGTATTTGATAATCATATTTTATTACAGTTTTATACCCTCATTATCTATTTTATATGAATAAATATATCACTAATAATTATTTTTATCTTTAATTACAGGTTAATGAAGAATAAATCTCAAACTCCCATCTCTCAACAAAAACCCATTGATTAAATGAAGAAATGAAGCAAAGAAGTCAATTGGAAAATCAATTTCCAAATAATCCGAAAGCCCAAGCTAAGAAGAAGAAGTAAAGCCCAAGAAATGCCAAAGCCCAAATCAAATAAATGAAGAAATCAAAGAATTGTCCAAGCCCAAAGCCCACAACAAGAAACAAGTTCAGACAGCAACCAGAGAAGAGCTCGCATCGATGCCAGCATCGATGCCCGTATCGATGCCCGTATCGATGCCAGCATCGATACCCCTATCGATGCTGGCATCGATACGACGTACAGTTAGTTACGAACCTATGGCTAATTTTTGATGTTTTGGGATAAGATTTCAATCCAACGGCTCTTATTCACTGATGTTTACTATAAATAGGGGGTAGAGAGTGAGGGGTTAGAGGTGTGAAAAATTTTGTTACTCTATTTGGAGAGGAGGGCTACTCGTAATTGAGAAGGCCTTCTAAAAATTATAACTTTTGTTATAATTAATAATAATAATTTTTCTCCACTTTAAATTTGTTTTTCTCCTCTTTGTTGAATGATGAGGATGGAGATGAAGAACAGTTTGAAGGTTTACATTTCTTTTATTTTTCTCTTTTATTTCTTTTTAGTAATTTCTTTATTATTGCTTATTAGTTAGATTTACATTCATGCTTGTAGTGTAGATTTATTTTCTTATCTTTTATTTTTTTTTGCACTTTAATTTGTAGAGTAGATTTATTTTCTTGCATTTAATTTTTGTAATATATTCTGTAGTTTAGATTTTAATTCTTTGTAGTTAGATTTATTTCTTGTTCATAGTTTAGATTTTTATTTTTATTTTTAATTTTGTAATTAGTTCTTTTTCTTCTTGTTTTTATTTCTTAAGATGTGAAATTAATTCTTGTAGGAATCTTAGAATTGTATGATGCTAGTCTAATTTACTTTATATTATGCAAATTATTCTCTTGCACTTAAAATATTCATGTTTAGGATAATCAACTAGAAAACTAATCGGTAGAAGAAGAATTTGATAATCTATGCTTATCTTGTTGTTATTTTTATCATGAATAGTAATTTTAACTTAGATGATAATTTGATAGGTTATACTTTCCTTAAATGGTTTGATAGTCTATGCTTAATAAATCTAAGTTGAAATATGATAAAAAGAGAATAGTTTGTATTTTATATTTGAGATTAGTTAGTGGATTAAATTCTAGATTTCTCATATCTTAATTGAATCATCCATCTTGACTTTCTTTAATTTTTCTTTTTATTCTTGATTTTATTTCTTGATTTTATTCTTTCTTCTTTATTGCTTTGTGATTTTATTTATTCTTTGATTCTTATTTCTTTTCTTTAAAATTCAATTTGTTGTTACTTGCACATAAATCAAAACAACCACTCATCATATCTCTCTCCACAATCACACTTATCCTTTAATCCTATTTTGTCACGCACAAAACATAAAAACTAATTCTAATAATCTCTAAAAATCACCTTCCTCGTTGGATCAATAACTTTTTATACTATAACTTGATCAATTGTGCACTTACAATTTTGGTACATAATTATGCCGCATTATTTTTCCTTTGGGCTACTTGTTCATGGGCTTCCTAAAAATAGGGAAGAAGTATTTGATTTTTTTTCTCTTTAGCTTCATGGGCTTCATGCTCTTTGGCTTAATGGCTTTATCAAAATTATATTGCATTTAGCTTGATTTTCTCTTTGTCTTTGCTTCGTGGGCTTTTCTTCTTAGACTTCTCTTCTTAGGCTTCTTGACTTCATAGGCCTTGACAATTCTGAAATAGTAAATAGAGAAGAGAGAATTTGAGGGTTTTTACATTGAATAATATTTATTTATGTTTTTGTGCAAACTAAGCTAAAATGCTGATATTAGCAAATTTATTTCTTGAAACAATTAGATAATGAGGGTGTAAAATGTAATAAAATATGTTAATCACCTAGTTTCTCTGCTTATTTTCTCCTCAATCTTTCTTAATTTTGATTTTTCTCAATCTCTTGATTTCTATTTTTGATTTTCTCTTATTGGTTTTTCTTATCTTCCTCCTTCCTTCTCTTCTGATGTTTTTGATTCTCTTCATTTTTCTTTTTTGTTGTTCTTTTATTTGTCTTTTCTTCTTCTCCCCTCTTGTTTTCTACTTTCAATTTTTGTGACAAACCAACTCTCTCTACATCACTGCACATTTTATTTCACTGTTTTTTGTCAACACTTTCCTAGAACCAAACTTAGGAATTTCCAAGCAAATACCTTCCTTATGGGGTTCGACATCTAATTTCTATACTATAACTTAAAATTGTTCTCTTATAACTTTTATACGTTTATGATTTATGCCCCTACCAGTGAGAATCGGCTCAATGCATGATATTGGCACTTGTAGCAAAGATTGATCTTAAACTAGTCGAAATAGACATCAAGACAACTTTTCTACATAGAGAACTGGAAGAGGAGACTTAAATGGATCAACATACTAATTTCACTGCCAAAGGACTTGAACACAATGTGTGCAAGTTGAAGAGATCAATATATAGCTTGAACCATCTTCCAATATATAGTACTTTTAGTTCCAGGATATAATATTTTTCACCCGACGTACTAGTTCCATTTGATTAAGGGTTGAATGGGAATATAGTCATCCTGGATTGTTAAATATAAATATCGCTATATGCTTGTCTAGAGTAATATTATTTGTTTGAGTATGATTTCTGAATTTCGAGGACGAAATTCTTTTAAGGGGGGAAGAATGTAGAACCCCGTATTTTTGTTAGAAGTATATGTGAATTATTGGTGATAGATAATTCTATTGTGATAAATGACTTGAGGTCATAGATATACTTGATAACAAGTTATCAGATATGTATGAGTGCATTTTTATAGAGTTTTGTGCATTGGTTTTGGTAAATTAGCAAAATATGCACGAATCTAGAAAACTTAGGCTTAGTCGACTCATGAGTCGACCTATGAGTCGACTTACGGGCAGATTTCCAGATTTTTCAGTTGCGGGTTTGGGTGAGTTTTCTTTTGGGTTTTAACCGTATTATATATATTTTCTTTTACCCGAAACCAACCCCAAACACATCAGAATCCTAGAGAAACCCTAGCCCCTCTCTTCCCTCAAACCCTAGTTCGTTTTTGGTGATTTTTGGGGGATTTTCGGAGGATTTCAGCGGGTTTTGGCGAGGTGCAGCAAAGTGAATCATCCTCTCTCGAATTCAGGAGTTGTTCTAGCATACCAGAGGCGAGTAACATCTCGCCCAGCCCTCACCCACTGTTTATATAGTTTTCTTTGAGATTTATTTCGAATTCTTGAACCTAAAACGTATTTTTGTGTATAAACATAAATGCTTTATATTATGAGTAGCAAGATCTATATTTTTCAGTTTAATAAAAACTCACCAACGTTATTGTAATGTAAATCCAGATCTAGAGTTAGTTTTAAACATGTATTTCTTTGTGATTTCTTTGTTTTTAAACGTTTTTAAACATGGATAAATATGTTTAGGGTTTTAATGTAAGTTATTACATGCAAATCTTATGTTTCTGTTAATACACATTTGTTTGAATCAGAAATATTTTGTTGGACACGATGAAGAATAACTTTAGATTTAAAATTTTCATATAAATCATCGTATGCAGAAAAACTGAGAATTTTCTACTCAATCGACTAATGAGTCGACTTATGAGTCGACTGATGAGTCGACCAATGAGTCGACTAACGGGAAAATTTACAGTTTTGTGTTTTGTTCTGGTCGACCAATGAGTCGACCAATCCCAGTTGACTCATGAGTCGACTGATGAGGAATTCTCCAGTTTCCTCGGTTTGGATATGTTTGGGTTATTTCAGTTTAATTGAAACTGTTTATGCTTGTTTATTATTGTTGCGTGCTTTATTATGAAGGAGGAGTTGCCTCGAATAACGGGTATTAGAAATTATTGTTTAACATGTATCTTTACATGTGAGATGACATGTGGACATGAGTGTAGGTTTGCACACCGAGACACGTGAGAAATTAGGGTATATGCATCCGTTCATATATTTCATCTAGTCCATGTGTTGCGCAATTATGATGTGTAGTCCATGTGTTGGACATTTATCACATTCAGTCCATGTATTGGATAATTTTTATATGCAGTACATGTGTTGGACATCCACTACATCTAGTTTTAGTCCATGTGTTGGACATCAGTTTAGACCTTGAGATTGACACTAATACTTGCATAGGCTGGACATGACACTTATGTGAGTTACGACATGATACCGGATTTAAGTTCTGAGATGTGTTTGTCTTCTTTTATTATTGTCCTTGTATTAGATTTTGGGTTTGGTTTTTAGGGATTTACAATTTGAGCTACAAGGTATATACATGAGGGTTTTCTTATTTGGATTATTTCGCTCGACGTACCTATGCTCGTGTTGTAATTTCCTATGTACTAAAACCCTCTTATCATTAGGGATCTACAATTTGAGCTATAAGGTATATACATGAGGGTTTATTTGTTTGGATTATTTCGCTCGACGTACTTAAGCTCATGTTAGAAGTTCATAAATAGGATCGGTAATTTTATATATATATATTGTTTTTGTCAAAAGTTGCCCTTTCCATTGTTTTCAAACCTGTTACACTGTTTATCGATTACAAGTTCAAACTGAAATAAAAGTTGATCTTTTTATAAGATCTTCTTACAATGAAATTAAAGATTACAACTTTATTAAACAAAACACAGCAGTAGTTTATCTCCTGTTGCTTTGCGTGGGATCTTTGTCTGTGCCGGGGACGCGTTAGTCCGTGCACCACCGCAGATCAAACCCGATAAACAATATAATTACGCTCTTGTTTCACAAAGGAAACAATTGCGGAAGTGACAATCACGACCAAGCGAGATTATGGCTCTTCTCGAGATTAAAACTAAGTTTAATCCGGAGGAAAGAAGGGGAAAAAATCACAAACCTTTCGAAGGGCTTTCTTTATGAAAGTGTTCGCCAAGATCTGATGATTCTCCTCAGAAATTCGTGGTTAGCTGGACAATTTGACAGCACCTCACCTTCTCAACTTCAGATCCTCTTGAAAGAAGACCCTAGGATTCTATTTATAGGCCTTTGGAGATGTCCTTTTGGATAAGAACTAATGTTTAAACGTTATCTGGAGTTAATAACCGCTTAAACGCATTTAGGGATAACATCAAAATAGTTGGGGAGGTCTTGGGATGAAAGAATCCTTAAAAACATTGAAATCCATGTTTGGGAGGTTTTGGGAGGCCAAAATAGTCGTGGTGGCTCGCATACATGCAAGCCACCATTTGGTGACTCACAACCTTGAGAGTTAGTTCGTACTACCTCGGGTATTTTGGCTCTAACTCTCTCATCCGATCTCAGAATGAAGTGATTCATGATACGTTGGAAAGCTCATGAAAAGACCTACAACTTTTTTGTTTTGAGTTTCTTCAGACTCAAATCACAACATGACCAAAATATTACTTTTTTGTGTGAGCCACCATTTGGTGACTCGCATGGGTGCGAGTCACCATTTGGTGACTCGCATCCTTGCGAGCCAGTTCATACTACCTCAGGTATTTTGTCTTTAACTCTCTCGTCCGATCTCAGAATGAGGTAATTCAAGATGCGTTGGAAAGCTGGAGAAGAGGCCTAAAACTTCCTATAGCTGAGCCACACATGATATGTGCGAGTCACACATGGTGTTTCTCCCCTTTTGGGTGAAACACAACTCCCAGCTGCGTTGTCTTTTGCTATTTCGTGTGTTACGTTGACTCGTACGCTTCACTGACTCGCATCATAAACTTTGTTAAGTTGGAGGTGAATGGTGAACGTGTTGGCCACTTGCTGATGGCCGGTGAGCACGCGGGCCACCTAGCGATGGCCGTTTTGTTTCATGCGTTGGTCGGCGTTAGATAATTCGGATAACGACGTTCATCATCTTTTCTCCATCTTAAGCTATGTATGGATACCTATAGGCATTTTTAGACATCTACAGATACCTCCTCCAAAGTATTTCATACTCATTCTTTTATGGAGGAGTCTGGAATGCTTTGGATGTGATAGTCCCAACCTTCAGTCGGTGTGAAAGGACCTGTAAACTACTTCAATTCTTAACTTCTTCAGCCTTCGGTCTATCCAGTGTTTTGTCGAATAGATGAAGTTCTTCCGGCATTGCGTTTATCGTCTAACCATTGTCGAAATCTTGAATTGAAGTTGATGTGTAAGTTTTTGAACTTAGCTCGTGTCATTGAGTTGACTTTGAACTGATCATCTTCGTCGGGAATTCATATCTGATTGTAATTGAACTCCTTGGGATCATCTTTTGTCTTATTTTGGCGAAATTGCTGATGCGTTAACGGGCATCAACCTTTACTGTAGCGTGTTGTCCGGCATTGACTTTAGTTGTAACGAGTTGACCGGCGTTTGACGCAGTTTATACTCGTACGTTTGCTGGAGTCTCCACAGTTTAAGCTCTTAAGGCGTTGGAGCGTGGTGGTCCTAAATATTGGGCTGCAAGACCAACTATTAAAGCTGATTCATCTGCACGTGTGGATCTTATCCCGAATTTGTTGGATGTCCAAGTCACGAGACTAACTAATAGGGCTAGTGCATCAGTGACTTTCGCATATATAGGATTTTTGGCAAACCCTCAACCATCAACGGGTTTGATGAGCCTTTACCGACTACCGTTTGAGTCGGGCTAGCATGCGGATTGTTTAAATCCATTCTGCGTGTAACGTTATGCTAAAAGAGTTAACTCTTTTAGTGCTATGATATTGAATACGTAGACTTTGTCTTTCTCACGTGAAAAGACTAAACGGCGACGCGTGTTAGGCGTAGACTTTAAGGTTTTTGGCAAACCCTCAGCCTTCAACAGGTTTGACGTGCCTTTACCGATTACCGTTTAAATCGGGCTTGCATGCGGATTGTTTAGGTCCGTTCCGCATGTGACGTTGTGCTAAGAGAGTTAACTCTCTTAGTGCTACGATATTGAATACGTAGACTTTGTCTTTCTTACGGGAATAGACTACCCGACAACGCGTATCAGGCGCTGACTTATCCCTACTTAGGCTTCAGGATAAAATTCCCCATGCGTGTGAGGCACGGATTTTGGTGTTATTAATAACAACCTGCCACAATATCGAATATATGGGCTTTTGTTCTTTTTATGGTAAAAGACTAACCGGCAACACGTGTTAGGTGTTGACTTATCCTTACTTAGGATTCGGGATAAAATCCCACATGCGTGTGAAGCACAGATTTTGGCGTTATGAATAACAACCTGCTATAATGTTAAATATGTGGGCTTTTTTCTCTTTTACGGCAAAAGACTAACCGGCAACGCGAGTTAGGCACTGACTTATCCCTACTTAGGCTTCGGGATAAAATTCCTCAGACTTGAATTCTGGTGTCTTTTTTAATCGGTGAAAGACTAAACTAGCAACGCGTGTTAGGCGTTGACTTATCCCTACTCAGGATTCGGGATAAAATTCCCCGTGCGTGTGAAGCACGGATTTTAGAAGTTTGAAAAAAATGGTGTCTTCTCTTGTGGCAAAGACGAACCCGATGCGGGAGAGGAAGAATTTTATATTCTATCTCCCAAAGCTAAAGAGGAAGAATTTTATATTCTATCTCCAGTTACAAAAGGAAACTTAAAGTGGGATCTCCACTTTAAGAATCCGGAAAGGTGAAACTAAGAGTGGGATCTCCACTCCGAGAATCAAAAAGATTAGAATAATCCTAACTGTCTGAAGGTTTGATTACTAAACTAAATGTGGATTTCTTGTTTATCGAGAGTGAATTGTGATTTTGGTCCTAACTGTAGGAAGGTTTGACCGAGTGGGAGGTTTGGGACGTTCTGAACTGTAGGAAGGTTTGATCGCTCTATTTGTGGACCTCTCATTCATTGGAGGAATCGAGAGGGGATTTTGGTTGTGATCCTAATTGTAAGAAGATTTGACCAGGCAGATAGTGGGAGTGGGAGTACAAATCACAGTGGGAGCGTTGACTTGTACCAATTATTCAATGGGAATTTTTGGTGTCAAGTGATAAGAGATTAACACAAAGGGGTTTTGACAATTCGTCAAGGATTAAGACATCAAAATTCCGAGTACCATGTTCGGACTCTAACAATGAGGATGTTGAGTGCACAGGTACATCGAAAGTTTGAATGGATTTAACTAAAAGGAATTTTGGTGGAAGGCTGTGAGTCATCAAACACCACTGGGAATTTTGTGAGGGAAGATTGATCCAGCAAAGTGATCGAATCTCATCTCAGTAAAAGAACGTTTGAAAATCACAGTGGGGGTTTAGTGTTTATCGCTTTATTCATAATGGTCAGGTTATCCCTAAGAAAATTACATGTAGCACATTCTTCCGGAAACTTCCTATTATATAAATCATCCACCCACGGCTTTCTTTGCAAAACTGGGTCCAATGAGGAGTACGTTGTCCTCAGTCGCATGTTCGGGTTATCCTTAAGAATATAAGATTCTCTAGGAACTTCCCGTGAAAGAAAGGAAATAGTTTTGACTCATATACCTGTTGGAGTATTGAGAAACAGTTTATACTCGTATACTTTTCGGAGTGCAGTAAGGAGCAGTTTATATTTTTATACTTGTCGGAGTCTCGCTATTCTCATTAGGCTTATCCCAAGGTTATGACGCCGTCTTCAATCAAGGTTTGGATGCTATTCTTAAGAGCAAAGCAATCCTTGGTAGGATGAAGTACCCTCCTGTGGTACGCACAATACTTTGGATCCGCAGTGTTGTCAGCTTCCTCCTGATTTGCGATAGTTGGTAGCTTAATCTTGTTGTTTTCAAGGAGGGACTCGAAAATGGCTAGAACATCTTCGTCTTTGAAGGAGTACTCTTTTTAGAGTTTCGGATTCGAAGTCTTTTGCTATCTTCGGGATTGCCGTTGTGATGTTTGATTAGAATCAACCGCAGTTGCATGTGCCTTGCCTTTACCACGGGAGGCGAAGTTTGAGTTCGGAGGATTAGTCGTCGGTTGGCTCCTCTCGGCCTTCTTCTTTCGGAGGAAGTGTTCGGCCTACTCTCCGCGCGTCTTCAACTCTTTCCATGTGTAGGACGGTGCGACTCCCATAACTTCTAACACTTCTAAGGAAACATTGTTGTGGCATGTTTGGAGGATGAATTCCTCCGTGACCGAATCTCGGCAGTTTATTTCCTTATTCCGGAAGCGCTTAACAAAGTTCTCAACGAGCTCTCTGTCTTTCTATTTCTCTTCAAAGAGTGTTCCGATTGATATCTCGGCATCATCGTCAAAGAAGTTGATGAGAAATGAGCTCTCCATGTCATCCCAGCTATTGATACTCCCTGGTTTAAGACGGCGGTACCAATCGAAGGCGGGCCCGTAAAGGGTGCCAACGAATGACCGAACCATCAAGGCTTCATTGTCGGAGATCATACCCACGTGGGACTTGAAGTAGATCAGATGTTGTGTGGACGAACCCTTCCCGTCAAATGACGTGAAGTTAATTAGGTTAAACTTCACCGGGTATGTTATTGAATCTCACTCTCTTGGGTAGGGACATGGAATGCCGGTCCTTTTCACCTCTCGAGCAGACATTAGAGCGTTGATTTTGCTCTTGAGGTCTTTCATCTTAAGGTCTTCGCCTGGATCTTTCTTCTGGCAATTTTGGAGAGGGATATTGGTACCACCCCCAACGTTAAGGATGTCTTTAGTATTTTTATCCTCAAGTAGAACATCGACATTGATATTTTCCTCCACTTCTGAGTCGCTATGTATTTGATTAGTAGTTCGACAACTAGATTCACCAAATTGAGTTAACAACTATTGGAGTTGTTGGGCATGTAAATCTTAACCCGTCGCACAGCCATATCCATCTCGATTTTAAAATCCTATTTCTTCTTAGCCAAAGCTTCTTGAAGGAGTTGAGCATGACTTTTTGTAGAACTCTTGACTTGTGTCTTAGTGTTTCTATAGAAAGTCTTTCAAATACCGAAATCCTCTGCGAGGCGGTCTTGGAGCAGTTACACTCTGATAATACCGCCTTGATAAGTTTGGTACATGGACAAAGAGAATCCATTTCTCGGGTATTTCTCTTTCGAGCTCTATTCGTACCCCCAGCCTGATAGTACAACTCGTTGGTCATATGACCGAAGCAACCTATCACGTGTTGGCGTGACGTTTTAGGTATAACGTTATCATCTGACCAACACGTTTCCTTCCGGAGATTTGTCGCATTGATAGCGTTCTCAAGAGTCACACGTTTGGAGCCATGCTTTTGGGAGCGCGAACTCTTGACGGGCTCTTGAACTTTAATTTGCCGTCCGAGGGGGTCAATTGTAGGGGTTTTCCCATTAAAGGAAGGCTTTAACTTGTTGCGAGGACGTGTGCGACCCCCAGCTTGAGTGGTTGCTTGGGGTTCAGTCACTGGACCCAAGCGTTCTTTGATCAGAACTTTGCCTCGATCCTCGTGCAAAGGACTCAGGCGATCCATCATCCTCATCGTGGAATGGGACAAGTCTATGCTGCCGTGGGGTCCTGCCGGAGGTGTGTGTGTGACGCCCCTGAGTTCACACAAGGCTACAGTCCGAGGTAAAACCAGGAATATTAAACCTGCCATGCACCACACCGTGTATAACATGTTTCACCATCACAATTACTATCTCTCTAGTGGAATCAACAACAGGTGTAGGTACAAAGCAAGTAAAAGGTTTTACAACAAATACTTGATGAAATGATAGAACTCAAATTAATACATCTCATCAACCAAATAAGCTGAAATACATAGTCAAAGTCTGAAATGAATAATGACGATCTGGAGATCTCAACATGTCTCAAAGTACATAACATCTGATACAGGAAATAAGGCACACCGTCTTTACAACTCTAGAATATAAATCTCTCAAGTATAAAATGTCTCGAGTGGAGTACAAAATGAAATACATATAATAAGAGGATAAAAATGCGCTAATAAGGATCGCCCTCAACCTGCGACTCTTCGGGCTCCTTGCTCGTTACCTGAAAGGGGGAGGGACAATGAGCGTCAAAGCGCTAGCGAGCAACATCACAACCAACCCCAAGGGATAGGGCTTGTTGCATATGAAAATACGGTTAATACATAATAATATAAAGTCATTTATCCTAACAACAATGGGTTTTGGTATTTAGGAAATTACAACACGAGCGTAGGTACGTCGAGCAAAATAATCCAAACAATGAAACCCTCATGTATATACCTTGTATCTCTAATTGTAAATCCCCAAATACTAAACCCGAGGTCTAATACAAGAAACAATAAAGAAAACAAATACAAATCCATCTCTACCGATAATTGTAATCATGACAAGGCCACAATAAGTGTCATGTCCGAAAACGATTAAGTGTCCAACACATAGACTATATAAATTATATGAATGTCCAACACGAGGACTAAATGGAATGAGTGTCCAGCACGAGGACTAAATAGTAATGCATGTCCAACACGAGGACTGAGTAAAATGAATGTCCAACACGAGGACTAAATGGAATGAGTGTCCAACACGAGGACTAAATAGTAATGCATGTCCAACACGAGGACTGAGTAAAATGAATGTCCAACACGAGGACTAAAAGGAATGAGTGTCCAACACGAGGACTAAATAGTAATGCATAACCACTGCAATTGCATAAACAGGAATGAGTGTGAAGATGAAATCATAAACTCTGCAATTTTAATACCCGATAAACAAGGCAACTTCTCATATTCAAAACAATAAACAATACCCTCGAACATATGAATACAGTTTATATGTATATACACAGTAGGTGATTTAACAGAAACACAATTGAAACAGGAAAAACTTCGATGAGTCGACTCGTGCTCAGTTATGAGTCGACTCATGTCTCATGGGTCGACTCATGATCAGTTACGAGTCGACTCAGCAGAATCTTATGAAAATAGGAATTGACTTCGTGAGTCGGCTCATGACAGTCATGAGTCGACTCAACCTGATGAGTCATTAGTCGACTCACGGGCTACAATCTGGATATTTCATAACTGCAACTCGCCATCTCGTTCCATACTTCCACTACACTGATTTACACCTCCATGACTATCAATTCTAAACTATGAGACAGTGAAAAAAATTCATATATAGCATGAGAAACGAACACTAGCATGTTAGATCTAACTTTAATCCCTAAACATGAGTGAAAGCATTTAATCAAAATAAAAACACATATATATGTTCTTTAAATAAATTCCCAGATCTGGGTTTTCATCAAAAACTCGTTGGTGGGGATTTAAAATCTGAAACACATGATTTCTAGCATTCACCCTAATAAGAACATTGATTTATACTTGAAAATAAGTCTTAGGCTAAATAAAACTCATGAAAAACATTTATAAACTGTTAAAAACATGGGAGAAGAATTGGGCGAGATGTTACTCGCCTCAGATGTGATGAAGAACGATCCCCTTCGTTGCAATCCACAAGAAGCTGCTGAAATCCCCTGAAAATCTCCCAAAAACGCCCAAAAACGAACTAGGGTTTAGAGTGGGAGAGGAGGCTAGGGTTTCTCTCGGGATAACTGATGAAATAAAGTGTTTTCGGGTAGAGGAGAATATATATGAACAGTTAAAACCTGACCCGAAACCCAAATAAACCCAAACTGAGAAAACCAGAAAACCCTCGATGAGTCGACTCATGATCAGTTATGGATCGACTCATGGGTCATGGGTCGACTCATGAAGTGATGAGTCGACTCAGCAGAAACTTTCGACAACAGAACTTCATATCGTGAGTCAACTCATAACAGTCATGGGTCGACTCAACTTGATGAGTCGACTCATGATGAGTTATGGGTCGACTCATGAGCTGAAAACTGCATACTTCGATTCTGTTGCACAAGATTTGCAAATTTGCAAACTCAACCTCATACCTGATGCATATACACATTCTCATAAGCTCAAAACGCTAGTTTTCATGCACAACCATGTCATAAAGATATTTATCATGTAATAAATATTATTTTTCACTAATATTCACATATATAAATTATCAAAGTCAACGGGGTCTTACATTCTTCCCCCCTTAAAAGAATTTCGTCCTCGAAATTCAGAAATCATATCTAACGCACAATGATACTTGAAAAAGCACAACAAGGGTCTAATCCAACCCGCAAACATGAGCATCTCAAAATATTTACTCTTGATAAGCTTATAGGGATATTTATATTTAACAGTCAAGGATGACTATATTTCCACTCAACCCTTAATTGAATGGAACTAGTACGTCGGGCGAAAATTCCAAACAAGAAACCCCCCATATATATACCATGTGTTCTATAAGATTATGAATTAAGCGGAAATATCGTCATTCTAGTGTTAAATCTAAATTTAACCACACATATAATTGCACACATAATCATACATATAAATAAATCCACTTCCTCAATAGGTGTAGGAAGTCGTGCGACATAACATATTTACGCTCCCGAAAATCATCTTCGATGTCTACACTTAACCATCTAAAATGTAAATACCCCCACTTAACTCCTAACCAAATGGAACAAGTACATCGTGCGAAAAATCCAAACAAGGAACCCCTCATATATATACTATATATTCCAAGTACTTAGGAGATAAGTGGTATTACCCTAATTTTAGTGTTAAGTATAAATATCGTCATACATGCAGCCATAAGCCATAAACAAGACATACAAAAATTTAATTTACTAGATCAATTAGGTGTGGGTAGTCTCGATGTATACCCTCCTTGCGCTCCTAAGAAACCTCTCAAAACTTGGATTTCAATTGTAGCCAAACTATTCTACAACTAAATTTTTAGTGCGTTCATCATTCGCTGTTGCTCTACATCATGAAAGTGCTTCCTAAGCATAAAAACATGAAATACATTGTATATACTAGGCATCGGTGCTAGAAGATCTAGTCTGTATGACGCAGCTCCAATGCTCTCGAAAAATCTGATACGGTCCAATGTAACTCGGCGTAAGCTTTTTCCGTCTCCTAAAATTGCTAAACATTTTTTCCTATGCAATACCTTCAGCCTAACTGGATCTCTAATTCGAAACTCCGAGGGTCTTCATCTCTTATTAGTATATCTCTTTTGCCGACTCTAAGCGGCTAGGATCTGATCTCTGATAAATGTTACTTTCTCGGTAATATGTCTCATAAGCTCTGGCCTAAGTATTAGACTTTTCTCTGGCTCTACCCAACATATAATCGATTCTGCAATGCCTCCCGCACGTTACTTCATACAAGGTCATACCGATTGTCGCTTGATAATTATTGTCCTAAACAAACTCTATCAGTGGAATATAATCCTCCCAACTACCTTGAAAGTCAATGACACAAACCCGCAACCTGTCTTCCAACATCTAATTTACTCTCTCCGTCTGACCATCCGTTTGTGGGTAAAATACATTACAGTAAGATAAATCTGTGAAATCCTGGAAACCCTTCCAAAAATGTAGAATGAACACCAAAATCTTAATCCGATGCTATCGTATCTGGAACTCCATGAAGTCGAATAGTCTCTTGAATAAGTATCCTTGCATACGTCTCAGCTGTATAGTTAGTCCTCGTTGGAATAAAATGTACTGACTTCATCAGTTTATTCACTATCACCCAAATCGAATCATTCTCTTTTTTCGATTTTGACAACCCTACAATAAGGTCCATAGAACTGTCCGCCCACTTCTACTCCGAAATGGTTAAAGGCTGACGTGATCCTGCTGGTCTCTGATGTTCTGCCTTTACTTATTGACAGGTAAGATACCTAGCTACATACTCTGAAATCTTCCTACGTATAACACTCCATCCAAAGGTATCTCTTTAGGCCCTTATACATCTTGGGGGTCCCTGGATGTACTATGAACTGAGTACGATGTGCTTCTTTTAGCAACTCCCTCTTAAGCTCTTCACTAGTTGGCATAATCAGTCTATCCTTCATCCGTATACTTCCATCTACTCTAACGGCCTAATCAGTCTTAGGCGCTTTGGAAATTTCCCCCTTTTGGATTAGAATTTAATAGTTTTCCAACCGAGTTCTAACAATTCTGTCATTCCAAGCTGGCTGTAATGACACAGCTCCTTATAATGCACTGGTTCCATAAATCTCATGTCTAAAATCACACTGACTAAGGGTGAGAATATCTCGATACAACGAGCACCTCTAAGCCGAAACCCGATGTCGATGCTTCCTACTCAAAGCATCTGCTATATTATTTTCTTTCCCGGATGATACTGAATCACGAACTTGTAGTTCTCGGTAAACTTAATCCACTTTCTTTGCCTCTGATTGAGTTCCTTCTGGGAGAAAAGATACTTCAGACTCTAATGGTCCGTAAATAATTCATATTGTACTTCATATAAGTAAAGTCTCCATGACTTCAGTACAAATACCACTGCTGCTAACTCCAAGTCATAAGTGGAAATAGATCTGCTCATGTACTCTTAATTGTTGCGAGACATATGTTACTACTCTCTGAGTCTGCATCAAAGTGTCTCCTAACTCTGCCAATGATGTATTTGTGTAGACCATAAATATCCTGGATAAACTTCTAATAATAGCCGGCCAAACCCGAAAAGCCACGAATCCCTGTCTCCGTCGTTGGCGGCTCCCAATCAAGAACTGCTACAACCTTAGCCAGATCCACTGCTATGCCCTCTCTGCTGATGACGTGGCCTAGAAATCTAACTTCTGAAAGCCAAAATTGACACTTGCTGAACATGGCATATAACTGACGCTCCTATAGAGTCTTCAAAGCTAACCGTAGATGCTGCTCGTGTTCTGCCTCCGGTCTCGAATAAATGAGAATATCATCATTAAAAATTATCTCGAACTGATCCAAGAAGGGACGAAAAACCCGGTTCATAAAATACATGAATACAATGGGTGCATTGGTCAACCCAAATGGTGTGACCAGAAACTCAAAAGATTCATATCGAATCAGGAAAGCACGGCGTTAGGAAAATCCATCTCCCGAACTCGCAACTATAATAATCCAAAATGAAGATCAATCTTCGGGAAACATGTGCTTCGCACAGATGATCGAACAAGTCATAAATCCTAAGAAATGGGTACCTATTCCGGATAGTGACCTTGTTCAACTCTCTATAATCAATATACAAACACATAATGTCATCCTTCTTCTTAACGAAGAGAACTAGCGCTCCCTATGGAGAAAGACTCTGATGAATAAAACCCTGAGCTAAAAACTTGTCTAATTGGGTCTGAAGCTCTCTCATCTCAGGTGGTGCCATGCGATAGGGTGCGCGGGATATCAGGGTTGTGCCCGGCTGTAACTTAATACAGAACTCGACCTCTCACACAGGAGGTAATCTAGGTATGTCCTGAAAGATATCCTGATACTCTAAGACAACTCTAGTCTACAATAAATTAATACCCTGATCCCGTCACATCACCTCATCGATGTATGCCAGAATTGACTCCGCAAAACGATTGTCCTGGGAGGTAGCTATAATCGTCTCGGACCCATCGGACGCTCGCAAATTTGACCGTCTTTGCAAAACAGTCAATACTAATATGGTAGGATGACAACCAATCCATACCAATAATGACATCGAACTCGAACACATGCAATACTATCAAATCCATGACAAACTCCGACTCATCTAGACTAATAATACACCTCCTACAAACGCTCTCCAGAAGTGATACCTCACCTAAGGGATGGAAAACTGATAATGAAATGTCTAGAGGTTGAGCTATGATTTGGAGTCTAGTCATGAAAGCACACGAAATGAAAGAATACGAAGCTCCCGAATTGAAAAGAATACCGGCAGGAAAAGGATCCATGAGGGACGTACCCTCCACAAATGCTCCGCTAGGTCCGTGATCATGCGGAACTACTACATATACTCTGCCGGTGGCTGAAGACAGCTCTGGCGCTGGTGCTAGAGAATATGGGACAATCTGCTCTTGGGGAACCTCCTGAACTACTAAAATCTGCCCCTTAGTCTTCGACTGCTGGTGATTCAGACCATTCCTCTTCTGAGCTCTTGTTGGTGCACTGCGGCACTCTAATGCCTTGTGTCCAACCTTGTGACGGTTAAAACAAGTCCCCCGGAACTTACAATGCTGATGTGCTCTCTTGTTCTTACCCTTGTCTCCGGTGTGTCCTCTCTTAGCACTAACTTCCTTGACCTTCTGAAACTTAGCTGTCCCATTTTCTTGAGAAATGGTGGTTCCAGCTACTAGTGGTGGTGTAATATGATTCAATACAAACTCCTCGATTGCTGTTATCCTAGAGACTAGGGGAGCCATAAGATCTATCAAGTACTAGGGAGCTTGCTGTGGCTCAGGTGGTGTCTGATCTAACTCGGGTGGAGTTTGCTGTGGTTCAGCCTGTCCAGATCTCCGAGTACGAGGTATACCATACTCTGACATCTAAGCATATAACAAAAAGAGTTCATGAGTCTATATATATATATATATATATATATATATATATATAT
>BQKN01051381.1:21913-38848 GCA_022839385.1 Asparagus kiusianus | reverse complement strand
AGAACTGGTGGGATGTGGGCTAGAACTAACGTGGAACCTATAATTAACAACTTAGCTTGAAAAAAACAAGGGCTGTGATTAGAACTAGTAAGATGTGGGTTAGAACCGGTGGGATACAAGTTAGAACTGGTGGGATGTGGGCTAGAACTAACGTGGAACCCAGAATTAACAACTTAGCATGAAAAAAAACAAGGGCTTTGATTAGAACTAGCAAGATGTGGGCTAGAACTGGTGGGATACAAGTTAGAACTGGTGGGATGTGGGCTAGAACTAACGTGGAACCTATAATTAATAACTTAGCTTGAAAAAAACAAGGGCTGTGATTAGAACTAGCAAGATGTAGGCTAGAACCGGTGGGATACAAGTTAGAACTGGTAGGATGTGGGCTAGAACTAACGTGGAACCCAGAATTAACAACTTAGCATGAAAAAAACAAGGGTTTTGATTAGAACTAGTAAGATGTGGGTTAGAACTAGTGGGATACAAGTTAGAACTGGTGGGATGTGGGATAGAATTAACGTGGAACCTATAATTAATAACTTAGCATGAAAAAACAAGGGCTGTGATTAGAACTAGCAAGATGTGGGCTAGAACTGGTGGGATACAAGATAGAACTGGTGGGATGTGGGCTAGAACTAACGTTCTAGGCTCTTGGGAACGGAAAAAAGCTCCTCCTACCTCCGACGGAGCCCATCGAGACACCCCGACGACCCCGGCAACCTCCTACCACCTCCGGTAAGCCCGGACAGCGGCGAAAATCTCCGAACAGCGATGAACAAACCCGAACGGCGAGAAATTGCACTGCAGAAAACTATAGTTTTGTGCCGACTTCGCACGCACTTTCTGATCGTCTCCAATCTCCGTTTTCGCCGATTTCTTCTTTGGTGAGTAGCCCTACATGTTGCCTATCATCTCCAATTTATATCACGCTCCAACTCATTCTCTATATCTATCGGTAACATCCGAAACATCGCTCGGCGGCAGCAGCGAGCAGAAAACAGTGCCGACTTCGCGCGTGTTTTACGGCCACCTCCGGTCTCCGTTTTCACTACCGTCTGCGCCGGTGTGTAGCCCTTTATATTGTCTATCACACGGTATTTTTCTTTCATTTGGGCTCATTTTCTACCTCTCGTTATATTGTTTCGAATATCGCTCGGCGGCACCGTGGCAATTTCATTCATAGAGATACATTAATACACATTTTCGTTATTTCTTAATTACGATATTTCTCTTCATTCCCCTTCTACTCTACTTCTCCTTACCTTTCTTTTTTCTTTTTTTTTTCTTTTTTTTCTTTTCTTCTTCTAGCTAATAGATTAATGTTCTGTGCGTCTCGGCCAGGACGACGAGCTTAATAAAGCTTTTAGTTTTAGAGAGAGGTGAGAGAGAGAGAGAAAGAGAGAGGAGATGAGAGAGAGAAAGAGAGAGAGAGAGGAGATGAGAGAGAGATGATGTGAGTGCTGGGTCAGAGAGGATAGTTGATAAGGATAGTTTGGGAATTTTACTTTAGCTGGCATGTGATAATTAATAAAAAGGGGCTGCAGTACAAAGTGTCACACTTCAAGGGGCTGATCCACATGGGAAAAATTATGAGGGGCTTTGTCACATGAAGTTTCTGCTTTTGGGGCCTTGACACATTTTTCCCAAAATTATTTGTTTACTATTAAATGAGATAGAGAATTGAATATGATCGAATATGTTGACGAATAATAACCGAACTTTTTATTAATTATTTGGTTCATTTCCGCTTATACTTATCTTACTTAATTTTATATGAAAAAATATATTCGGTCACAAACTAGATTTCTTCAAATTCTCAGCCTTTATTTTATCTTCCATTGATTTCAGGCTTTCAGCAGAATATGGTTCGACATTTCCACACCAATTTATATCCGACCACAAAAGTTGAAGGACGTCAACATACAAGTATTATGATTTGTATTGACTAATGAAAGAGAAAGCCATTAGTTAAATTTGGGTGCAAGTGAGAACATGTCGCATTTAGTCTTAATTTGTGGCAGAGATATGAATTGAGTCCGAAGAGCAAAATGCATAAGCAACAAGGAAGTCCCACGCACTTCAATGAATAGGGGAACAATTATGACTTTTTCCCTAAGTGCGTTGATGTATTCAAATTTGATTAGACAACTAGACAGAATCACACAGAATCACATAATTTCACAACTAGACAGAATCACACAGAATCATGACGATGTTTAGTAAACAGTCAAACAACTTTGTTATGCATGTCTAACTATATTATTTTTCAGTAATTTTAACAACTACGAGCAAATGCCAATAACATTTTCTATGTTTCATTATGATTAGCATAAAATTTTATGATTAACTTATTATTTTTCTTTTTCATTTATTAAAATTCTGCAGCATATAAATATATATTCTCAAATGATCAGTGAAAGTCATGGTCAGGAATTATTTCAATAATAGATAAATCAACTACATACAAACAGAGTAACATGCAGAATTAATGGCAAATACATTAAAGACAAACCTGAAATGAATAATAATATGCCCTAATAAGATGCGAATAAATTTAAAAATAAATGAGCTACTTACAAAGAGATTTACATGTAATTTATTAGGAAATTTCAAAGGCTTATGAAAATAAGAGGGCTCAAGTAAATTAAGAATTAAACATGAATGACAGATTCAGTTGCTTAGAAAAAAATGACATGCAGCTTGAAAACGACAGAGATCTTCATAAAAAAGCATAAAATTTTATGAATCGAACAATTACTACTGCAATACAACAGAATCATAAAAGATTCCCTAAAGCAATGATCTTTCTATTGCAAAATAAGAAGGAATGGAAGAAAATTGGGTTTTTTACATAATACCAAGATATGGACTTAATTAGGGTTTTCTCAGACAAAAAAAAATCACCGAATCTAAAAAAGAGAACGACGAATAATAAATAGATTAACTTAATGAGGGTTTCTTCTGGGGGAAGGGGTGAACTAATTTCGCATTTTCTCCGAGGCAAGGATTCAAAGGATCTGGAAAGGAGAACGTGAAAGAGTAAAGGTAGGGACTTATTGAGGGTTTTCTCCGAGGAAAGGAATCGACGGGTCTAGAAAAAAGAATATCAAAGAGAGTAGGTATGGATTTAAGGCGCGGGCGGTTCCCCTGAGCAAATAATCGACGGGAATGGGATACATAACGACAGTTTTTTTGGCTTTTACAAATAAGCCATTGACATTTGAATAATGATATTTAATTCCCTATGTTAGTGACAATTAAGCCATGGATATATAATTTTATTAAGATTTGCATCAACCTCTGCATTATTTATCTGTAATATATAAATTTTTAATTACAATATGTCACATTATAATATCAACAATTGAGGGATTATTTGTATTATTAAGTAACCGTTAATTTAATTTATGCACATTGAGTACTTCACCTTTCAAGGTTAACGAGAATTTTCTGTACGCTAATTTCTATATGGCTAGACATAATCTTATCGTTGATAAATATAGATTTTCGGCTAGCCCGTGCTTGGCACGGCCCGTAATTCTAGTTCAAATTTGATTAGACAACTAGACAGAATCACACAGTTTCACTACTTCAAAAAAAAGGAAAAAAACAAATCAAATCAAATTCACTGACATGTTTAAAGGTGTTCGTAAAATGCATTATTACGAGATGTTTGACAAATTCTTAAAATCAAATTAGGATTAAACTTGGCCTGGTTTCGAGTTTATTTTTAATTGGCAAAAATAGATCTTGTTCTACCCCAATTCTTTTTAGACCAAACAAAGGTCATATAACCAGTTTGGTATTGAACCACCATCTATTTGGTTCAAATCTAAACTGGTTTAGAGTAGAACTGTATCAAGATTGAACATGACTAGTTTTCGGGTGATTGTCAAACACACCCTAGTCAGGACTGAATCTAGCCTAATTTTGAATAGATTTTTTATTGGTAAAAACCGCGCTAGTTCCGGCCCAGTTTTTGTTAGGCCAAAAATGAGGCAATAAATGGGTTCTTTTTTGAATCACCACTTCCTTGGTTAAAAAAAAACCCAGCTTATCTAAAAATTGGCCTACTGACCAAGTTTTAAGGAGGTTGTCAAACACAATCTTAGATTTCAAAATTTTTTACTGTATTGAATCTTGTTCCTACTTGGTCCACATCAAGTTACGTTGGTGACTAACAATGAGCCACAATCTCCATTTGACAGAATAAATATTTCCAAGTCAATGTCCAGTCAATCCTCAATAATTCAAGTATACATTCATCTGGCTATTCTAAAGATAAAGGTTATTCAAATTTCAAACTAATTTAAGTAATTATATAAGTTTTTGTCATTGCTTTCTTAAATAAAATATAAAGTTGCATCCATGTGCCAATGTATATAATTAGCATTTCTTTTTCTTCCATAAAAAACATAATTAGATGGCTATACCCAAAAAGAACTTTGGTCTCTCAAATAGGGAATTCAAATCGTTCATGTTTGTATATACGTCATCACTACGATCAGAAAATGTTGGATGCTCTTATAAGATTTTTCAAATGAAATATTTAACATGGGATAACAAAGAGAAACTAAGAACAATAGTAAAAGTTAGCGGATAAGGTTTTTAAGGAATTCTCTCACTTAAAATTTCCGGATTGTCTTATAAAGTGACATATTTTTATCACTTTGGCCTATAAATTGAAGCTGGTAATATTTTAGTATAAAAAATAATAAATTTACAACAATTAATTTCTGATATCCGGCAACAAGTTTTGAGCGAAAAATTAAGGGATTTTTACATATATACCCTCAAGTCTTCATATTTCCAGATTTACCACCAAGTTCTGAAATTTGTTTTAAAAAAATAAAAAACACTCCTTCCCTTCATTGCCACAATCTCCTCCCTCCTCATTCTCATCATCTTATTCATTCACTTCTCTTTCTAATCCCAACCTCCCTTCTTCTTTACTAAAGAAGGAGTGGGTGGAACAAAGAGAGCGAAGAGGGAGGGAGGAAGGGAGAGAAAAAATTGTGTATTTTTTCCTTGCAAACATAAGAATTTGGTGGGATCTATAAATATGAGAAATTTGAAGGTATTTATATAAAAAATCTTTACTTTTTCCTCAAAACTTGGCACAGTCGATCGAAAACGTCCAATTATCGCGACATTAGCACCTTTTATGCCAAAAGTATCGTGGATGTCAATTTAGACCAAAATGGTAAAGAATGACACTTTTTAGGCCACTCTAATAATCTAGCCTTTTGGAAGATGAATTTAATTAGAAATTTCATTCCTTTGATATTTTTATAATGAACATGCATCGAGCTGGCCTAGTTGGGACATGTTTGGTTAGGAATTGTTATGGTATTTTTAATCGCCAAAATACAACTCCTTGCCAGCAACGGAGAAGTGTACTTCTGCATGCAATGCCCCCATCAAATTGGCGGCCAAGACTAGCAAGGATCCTGACTTAGTAGACTAGACAAGATGTCTCGAAAGGCGGTACTTGTCTGTCCTATTATCGAAGACGACTCGCTACGAGCCCACTCGACCAGTTAGTCAACCCCTCACGAGGTCGACTCGAAAAGCGTTATTTCTCGGTCAAACTAAAGGACGACTTTAACCTCGAGCCTCTCCCACTGACAATGTATTAGCATCACATTAAATGCTTGTGTTAGTCTAAGGGATGAAGACTCAAAGCTGGAATTAAACAAATTGTTAGTAGGTTTCCTAATATGTTTTGGTAACATGATTCTTAATATGTTTTGGTAATAGGATTCTTAATCTGTTTTAGTAATAAGTTATTAGGATTCCTAATTTGTTTTATTTTTTGGTTTTAAAATTCCTAGTTTGTTTTGGTTTTAGATTTTCTATATATATGAAATGCCTTAGAAGAGATTAAACATAAATAAAGAGGGTTTTGAGGGAATTCTTCAGAAAGATCTCAGAGAGATTAGATTCTATTTGTGGACATTGTAATCTTCTTTAATATTAATCAAAGAATTATGTGGTGTGGCTCCCGAGGACGTAGGCACGATTGTCGAACCTCATTAAATCTGGTGTGTTCTTTCTTGTTTACTTTCATGCAAGTTTTTATCTTTTTTTTGCTATGATTTTTCCTACTTTCCTACTCTCAAACACAAGGTCCGGAAGGGCAAGGGTTCAATTTGATTATTTTGAATTCCCAATAACTGGTATCAGAGCTTCGTTCAGAAGGATTGTGAGAGGGCCATGATAGAGGAAAACAAATTTAATATCGAAAAGTTTGACGGTTCAGACTTTGCCTACTGGAAGTCATAGATGGAGGACTATCTGTACCAGAAGGACTTGTATCGCCCGTTGATGGGCAAGGCTAAGGGAAAGAAGAAAGAAGAGTTAGACGAGGATTGAGAGATACTAGATAGAAAGGTTCTAGGAAAAATTCGGTTGTCGCTCGCCAAGATAGTTGCACACAACATATTGACGGAGAAGACTACGCTGGGGCTTATGGAAGCGCTCGCGAAGATGTACGAGCAACGGTCTGTCACAAACAAGATACATCTCATCAAGACACTCTTCAATCTCAAGATGGCAGAATGACACTGATTCATAATGCACCTCAGCAAGTTCATCATGATTGTTGATCAACTCATCTCCATAGACATCACGTTCGATGACGAAGTGCAGGCCCTTCTGATTCTATCACAGTTGTCGGATAGTTGGGCAGGTTGTGTGACGGCAATCAGTAATTCAGCGGTGAAGGACAAGTTAAAGCTGAGTGAGCTTGTTAGCATAATTCTATTCGAGGAGGTTAGAAGGAAATCGTCTTAATCAGAAGGTTCAGGTTCAACCCTAAATCTCGAACAGAGAGGCAAAAGCCAGAAGAAGGGTAATCAGAACAGGAATCGATCGAAGTCAACCAAGAAGAGGTCGAACTCAAAATTTAGGCCTATCAAAGGAAAGTGGTGAAACTGCGGCTAGGATGGCTATATGTCTTCAGCGTGTAAAGCACAAAAGAAGGACGCGAATGAGCAGGATGCATTGATCCTCGCTATGGATAGCGATTCTGATTTTTAAGTCATTGACTCAGGAGCCTCGTTCCATGCTAGTGCTAATAGGAAGCTTCTTCATAACTATGTAGCAGGGGATTTTGGGAAAGTATACTTGGACGATAATGAACACTGTAGGAAAAAATAATTATTTGCATTTTGGTATTGTAAATTTATATTTTATTAAACTTTGATATCTCAAAATATTTTTTCTCGACACTTTGATGCTCTAATGTTTACAGTTTATTTAAACTTTGATACGTAAAAGTTTGTTTCTGACATTGTGATATCATAATGTTTGCGTTGTCAAATTTAAGGAAGTGTATATTTTAGAGTATCAACGATAAAATGGTGCAAACTTCGGGTCTTAAAGCTTAAATATGTGTTTATTAGAAAAAAAGGTAAATAATGTGTAAACTTTGGATATCAAAGCCAAAATGGTGTAAACTGCATTTAATAAATAAATAAATAAATAAATAAATAAAAAACCTTGAACATCCAAGTTGAAAAAGGCGTAAAATTGAGGGCACCAAAGGAAAGTGGTGAAAATGGGTTCAACATGTTTTTCCCCGAGCAAATGTAGACAGTAGATACCCGTCGAAGCCTCAGGCCCCGCTCTCGTCTGTTGAACTCGAGGAACGGGAAGAAGAAGAAGAAGAAGACAAAGCCAGAGCTCCATGGATCCAGAGGAAGCTAAGGTTTCTAATTTCTTTTTCGTTTTTTTAAAGCAATCTATCGCCCTTCGATTGTGCAGTTAGCTTATGTCAGTTTATGATCCCTAGGGTTTGCCTTCTCTGGCAATCTATCGATGTTTAATCGGTGGAAATTTGTGGAATAGAGGCTAATTCTTAGGGTTTTTGAGAATATTTGCGTTCGAAAATTACTAGTTTGGACTTTGGAGGTCTGCGGGTCCTCCGGTGATGGCTAGGTTTTGCGCTGTAACTGTTGATAGCGGATGAGTTGGTGAACTCTTCTAGGGTTTGGTTGGATGAGACACTGAACGGAAACACTAATTTAAGTTTCGAGTATACATGTGGGTCTTTGCATTCTGTATTGTAGACGGTAGAACTTTTGTCTAGGAGGGTCGTAGAGATTAACTGGGGGGCCGAGAATTATGTCTGGTGTTTGTTGGTGGAAGAGAGGAGAAATT
Source organism: Asparagus kiusianus (assembly GCA_022839385.1). Lineage (NCBI taxonomy): Eukaryota > Viridiplantae > Streptophyta > Magnoliopsida > Asparagales > Asparagaceae > Asparagus > Asparagus kiusianus. The sequence goes on along the minus strand of BQKN01051381.1, from coordinate 30,685 downwards.
TGATAAGCCTTCGAGAATGTGGAACCTTGTCATCCAGTGCTTAGAAAGATATATGGATTCATCCAGTCCCGTATATATCCAAATACATACACATATATCTTGTATTTTGTGCAATGTGCATGTATGAAATGAACACGGACAGATCCAGTTACATTTGCAGTGATTGGATGCACCCCCCCTTACGTCAACTCTTTTCTAGTTTTACTTGGAATTAACAATTCCAGAAGTCAGTGTAGGGTCGAAAAACCAGTTTCTCATGCATCTGAAGTAAACCTACTCTTATTTTTTGAGGACTATATATATTCTTGTAAGCTTAACTATTCTCAAACATAAAGTGATCTAGGTTGAAACTGTTTTTCAGGAATTTCTAACCATTTACACTGATTATCTGCCTACAAAACACTCTGACTTGTGGATGCTGAGATGCCTATGAGAAGCTAGAAATTTATCCAAACTATCTATCTTTGTCTATTTAAGAGGGAACCAACCCATGATGAAGCTTTTCTTGCAGTCTGCTGGGATAATTAATTAAGACTTAGGCATTGAGAACTCTGTGATACCTTAATTAATGATAAGAAGTTTGACTAATCACTGCACTTGTTTTTGATATATTCAGGCCAAGCTTTCATCAGTGTCACGAGAACTTGGTCATGAGATCCGTGTATTCACAAACCCAGCAACTTCTGAAACATCTAATGCAGCATCAGCATCTTCTGTTGGTATTTACCTTTTATTGTGACTGCTCGAATATTGTGCTGTTATATCTCCATTTTTTTCCCTTTAAAAGTTGGACATCTCTGAGTTGAAAGATAGCTTGAATGTGGTCAATATGAAAGTTTTTATGCACATTCATGCTTCTCTTTGAGAGCTTGGACTTGGCTAATCATGCATTTAACCTACGAAGAAATCACAATTAATAGAGTGTTGTAAGTTATTTTTTGTAAATTTTAAGTGTCTGATATTAACTATGCATCCCGTTTGCAGAAAAACCAGATGATTTTTATGATTTCACTCCTGAAGATTATTATCGGGTCATGTCTGACAAATTGGGAGGTAATCTTATTATAAAACATGTTATTCTGTTTTCTTCACGTCCTTGGTTAAAAAAAAACTTAGAACAGCAGTGTAGAATATTTTCTCTACAATTTAGGATCTGCTTTATCGCTCATTTGTTAAATGGACAGTTCAAGTTTAGAACTTGGATTAAGATGTTTATCTCCTGGAAATGTGAACAGCACAGTCCCAAGTTCTGAAGACTCGTAAGATGAGGGAGGCAGAAATAGCTGCTCGGAGAGCAAGAATAACCAAGGTACGTGAGCTATGTTATTGCTCTATCTTTTTCTTTGTCACACTTCTAAATGACAGTGTGTCATAGTCTATTCTAGGACAATACCATAATTTTTATGATAAATATGAACTCAAGATAAATGGTACAGGTTTCCAATATTGATATCGGTTAGATGAATTGTCAAAAGGTTGGATATAGTTAACTAGGAATCTAGGATCTTCCACCTTGGTTTGTTTTTAGTTACTTCCCAACTGTGATCCAAGTGCAACAGGAATAGTTAAAACAGAGAATTTGAAGCTTATTAATTAATTCCTTTTGAAAAATCCATTACAACTTAATTATGTGTCATTAAGTTCCCAATCAGCATTCTGTTAAAAAAAGGAAGATCCTAATAAGAATAACTAAGTGCCAGGCATTGGCAGAACAAAAACTGACATATCAACTGCAGCCAAGACAAGACATATCAACTGACATATGCAAATTCAGTTCAGGGATATGATTTAGAGGAATAAGTTTGTGTTATATTTTTCACATATTTTGTTTGTCTTATTTTGTTCTAATCCATAACCTATTAACTTGGAGAAGGTTGTTTCTCATATCTCCCCCCTTTGTTTCCTATGAGTTTTACCGTACTTTGCTTTGTGCAGGCTGTAATTAGGGTACGGTTCCCTGATAATTACATTCTCGAGATTAAGTTTAACCCTTCAGAAAAAATTCAAAGTTTAATGGATCTGCTTGGGAAAGTAGTTGCTCGACCAGATTTGCCATTTTATATATGTAAGTCCTGCAATGCTATGTTTTTGTCGCGCATGATCTATTTTTCATTATGTTATTATGTCCTTGTATTTTGTCATATTTTATTCGAATTGTAAATTATGATCTTTATCTAGTTTTTTTTTTGAGAAACTCATCATTTCGTTTGAATAAATAGTATCTATTTGTTGGAATCGTGTTGCTAAAACTACTATGGTCATTGATCAAAACAATCCTGTCATATGTCTTTAGATGAATTCAAATTGGGATAATGCGACATGCACATTTATGATATAAAATTCAAATTGGGATGTTGTAGCACTCAATAGACAAGGATATGCTAATTTTATTGAAAAATATGATTAAATTTAGTCTAGCAAGAAATGGTTTTAGATTTTGATTTGTAGGAACCACTAATTTGCATTATCAATATATAAAAATCTGCTATCAGATGTGCTCTAGTTCTTTTAAGTTCTGAATTCTGAAATACTCGTCATTTTCAATTTATAGTCCTTTTCTCTCTGAATATTATTTAAATAATATTAACCAAAAGTTCATAGTAACATTTATATACAGCTACCACTTTTCAGATTCAAGCTAACCATGGGCAAAACCTGAAGAGATAAGGGATGTTGACGATTTATTGGAAGTATCTTGTTCAGCATTAACCATGTTGCAACTATACCTCAAACCACCCTTTTCAGGCTTTTAAACTATTTGTCCCATTTCACCATATTTTAAATGAGTAAAATATTGGTTGACGGATAACAGAACAATAAGAAGATTCTGCTAGTCTTAACACTTATACATGTTATGATGACAGGAGACTGCTCATACACAGTAATCTCGTATCAATATTTCATAGGAAGTTAAGACTTTAAGCATCAAGCTGGGTTGTATGTGTCAGGTTATCTTTCTCCTGGTTCGGCTTAGCTGTGCTAAAAGGTGATTAATTTGGTATTTTACAGCCATGAAGTTTGGTCATTGGCACCAAAGATGTTGTATATGTTCTTCAAAATATCTGTAGGTCGAGTTTCGAGCAAGTATTGGAATGGCGGTCTCTTTTTGCTTATGCCTGTAGAGGGTTCTTTATTGATTTATATTGTTTTTGTACTTTAGATACCACACCTCCAAAGGAGCGGATTAAAGACATGTCCAAGGATTTCTACTCAGCTGGGTTTGTTCCTGGAGCTATTGTTTACTTTTCATATGACGTGCCAAAAGGTTAGCCTGCATACATTTATATGGGAAATATAATTTACCCCATACAATATGTGATCATGTCTCTTTATTATTCCATTGTTTGCCATTCTATATTTACTTAGATTCTTTCCATTGTTTGCCTTTCTATATTTGCTTTTACTCTACTTAATTGGGCTCAATAAATGTTTTATAATTTATGACTGCATGCAAGTTTTTTAATGGCAGTAATAGATGGTTGTCATCATCGACATCATTATCATCTTTGTCTTTTCCAATTAAAATCGAACCAGTTATGGAGCTCAAGGCTGCATGAAAAGTTCGATTATAAATTATAGCTGGTCGTTATCCTATCATTAACAATAACAAATTCGCTACAGGAATAGTGAGACATAATATAATTTCTTCTGGTATACATCACAACGGAGCTATCTGAACCACATTTCAGCTAAAGCTGAAAAGATCACAACATCTTGATACAACACTATACTTGATAATGCCCTGTGCTAATCAAGTCTGTTCATATCTCATTGCTGACGTGAGCCACTAGTACTTGGAGGCAAGGTCTTGTCAGCTGACCCTAGTGTCAAGTTTTTCATTTCAAAATCAAATCTGTAAATGGAAAAGTTACACTTAGATGGAAGGATTACTTTTTAGACAAGAATATTTGCATTCCTGTATATTAGCATTGGCCAATTTCTTTCCCACATCTGAGCTATAGGAGGTATGGGGAGCTGAGCAAAGTGATAAGTTTGGAATACTTCTTTAACAGTTTTTCCTTCTAGTAACCTTCTTGACAGGAAATTTTCTCTTCATTGGTCCAGCAGACTTCGTGGATCCTGCTTTCATTCGCCGCCTGGTTCATCAATGAGCTTCCTCCCTATAAGCACTTCCTGTAAGAAGCCCTAGACTTTGTTATCTGACAACCAGGGCACACGGGAGGTTCAAAAATGTGCATAACCTCTCATACTTATAGGTTATGTGGCCCTTAAATAGGCCCGGAAAAGGCCCTCGCGACCAAGACAGTCAAAAGCTTCAAGTTGATAATAAGTCATTAATTATATGTTAGTGAAACCAATTTTTTTAGATGTTTTGCTCTGCAAGTCAAGAAGGTTTTCTTTTAAGCACAAGTTAAAATGACTGTTGTTTAATATGGATTAGGGTGAATGAGAAGCCCTTTGAGTGGGCTGTGAAAATTTGAGAGAGGAAAAGGTGTCATGAGAAGTTGGAAAGACAACTTGATAAGCTCATCCCCTGATATTTCTAACAGACAGGTTAGAAATTAAGGTTGTTCATGCTGTCTATATCATAGTTTGACAGAGAGACCAATACTGTGTATGCCTTCCCACATATTTTTAACAAACAAGTGGTTAAATTAGAATTTGCAGAAACGGATCCAGTTCAGTGCATGGTGCGTACATACAATATTATACTTTTCTTGTCTTTTTTTATGCAAGGTGATTATACTTCTTCCTTCATCACCATCCTACTTCTTATTTAATCAACTTTGGATCTGCCTTATGATACCAGGTCTAATATACTCTTGGGGCATGGCTTATAAAAACTGACCACTTGATTACTTGGAATTTTATAATATTTTCTCATTACTATTTCCATAACCTACATGTTTATGAAATTAATTAGTTATATGGTTACCTTTTAAATGGCAGATTCTGATTCTTATAGTGCTGCAAATCTTGGGCCTTATCTTCAGGATGATATTCTGTCTCTGAACGGGTTGGATTTTAGTTGTGAACGGGTAAGTTCTGTTAGGTCAGTCCCCGAACCAGCTATCATGGAGACTTCTGCTGTTCCAGAGCCTAAGCCTGCTGCTAAGAAGCCTACGAAGCCTAAATGGCTTAAATTGTAAACCCATTGCATTAGTGAGTACCCACTTTAGCTCTGGTTTCTTTTATTTCTGAACATTCTTAATCAATCTTATCAAATACACTCTTAAACAAACTTGCCTAGATAAGTTTTTTATTGATTATGTTCCACATGATAGTTACGCTAAATACAATAGTGCTCAATTTATAGGCGGAAACAAAGTTGATTTTATCAGTGTTTTGAGTAATGGCCATGTTTGAATTATGATCCATGTGAGTGGTCGACATCTATGCTTGGATAAGCCATAGGGCTGCCTTGTGCATAAGGTCGCTGCCATTGCGGTTTCTGGAAGGATCAGGACACAGCCTTGGTCCAGTCAAAGCAAGAAATGTGTTTCACCAACCCCTGGACCTCCAGGCTAGGACGTAGAGTAAGACTCATGAATGGAATTCAGTGTCCTGTTGCCTGTGTTTTGGAGTTCAGCAAGTCAATGCATTTTATGGACACTCATATAAAAGATCTATTGATAAAGAAAGATGCATGTAGACGGATATACCACACTGAATTTTGTGGAATGACATTCTGTATCCCATATCTTATATGAAGTTTTTAGGAATTGAAGTGTCAAAGATATGCTTACACGTGTTTCATTTCTTGTGCTTCTGTACTGTGCACAACTAGATCTCATATTTCTCCCTATATTTTTCTTTGTACTGTTACCGTATTTATATTTCTGAAAGAAAAAGTGGTACATATGCCTTGCTGTTGATTTTTGACTTTGATTATTATGATACTAAACTAGGCATTTATAGATTAGCATTGGCAATTGTGAGTTTGTAGGTTAAGAGAGTAAATCTGGTCATAGTTGTGAAATCATTTCATCTAAATTTATATTGACCAAGGAAACATCTGATTTCTGCAATATAAGATCGATAGAGAGATTTTTTATAGGATGGAATAAATTGGCATCCCTATGTTTCTGGGTTTGTGTAATCACTACTTTACATTACAATGAGGAGTTGGGAGGTATTTCACAATGAAACTGGCAGGTACATCTGTAAGTTGGTTGTCAATATGTTTCCTTTTTCTTGGGCTACCAATATGAATCCTTTTTACTAATACCATTCTGTAAGTGACATTTTCTTCAGTTAAGTAGTTAACTATGTTCATCCTCTTTTACACCACAAACCAAATTTGTTCAGTCTATTTCCCACTATAGCATTTTAAACTGCAATTCCATTGGTCCTAATGTGTACGGCAATTTCTCTGTTTGAGGGGAAATTATGTATTTTGATGACCAAGTTGAGAAGTTAAGTATCTCACTTGAAAGTTCAAATAACCATTCTGTTCTCTTTAATTTGCTAATAATAGTTGCTCTCTTGTGTCGATCTATGCAAAAGTGAGGTTAAAATAATATTGTGAATTTGTGATTGTAGAACATATGTAGGTTGATAGCTAAACTATGTTTTATGTTTATCTAAGAAACTTGTCTCTAGGTCCCTTGAATTCAACAGGCGACTAGTGGATGCATACAGAAAAAAGATAAACCTTTTCTCAATACAGATCTTTTAAGTAAATAGAAAGTGAAAGGAATGAAATATTATGAAAATAATCTATATCTATTCAACTCATCCTGTACATAATTGATTTATAGGTTGAGGCAAAGTCATTCAAATGTGTGCACTTTTACAACTTACAACTTTTAAGGGACTCAAATACTAATTCTAACATACGGTAAATCTTATGGAGGGAAGAAAATCTTCTCATTATTCTTCCAAATAAAAAATTTCAAAGGTTGTAACTTGGTCAGTTGACATAAGGTGTCTGTAGGCTCTGCAAGTGTATGTAAAGTCAGTATGTCTCTAAAAGTATCCTCTCCAACCTTACATTACATGCGTTAATTTTATAAGCCTCAACAGTCCAATTATGTTATACGAGATAGTGTATTGAAAAAAAAATTGAAATGAGAGCTTACATTTTCATTAGGTATTTGTGTTGTTACTTTTATAAGCCTCAGCAGTCCAATTATGTTATACGAGATAGTGTATTGAAAATTTTTTTGAAATGAGAGCTTACATTTTCATTAGGTATTTGTATTTGTATGTATCTCAGAGATTGTCTTTAGATAACTCATGATCACATTTGAGGTATAAATGTATAGGCTAATGGCTACTGGAGACACGTCACCCCCCCCCCCCCCCCCCCTTTCTGTGAGCAATACGGTAGGTAAAGCCAATACATTATGGAAGAAAACTTGTATGAAGATAAACAATAATTCCTTGAGTAGAATCAAACCATGCACCTACAAAGTTTATCTTCCTTGAGTAGAATCAAACCATGCACCTCCTTTGTAGGAGACCTCATAATACAATAATTATCCTTTTGCTAAGGAACACAAAAATTAGAGATGCATCAACAGTTAATTCTAATTGTGAACGTCCTAATCCATGCATAAAACTTTTATCTTATTGATATATGAAGTATGAAATGAGTGCACCAAGATTCCATGTACAAGATATTGTGCACCTGCTTTAGCTAGGTGTGTATTCAAAGGGAAACCCCCTGATGAAATCATGTAGGCATGTTCACACCGTCCCACACGCTTAGATATATTTGCTTTGGTTAAAACCAAAATCTTATGGAACACATTTGACATTAAAGGAACTGAATGATAATCCTTTGTATAAATGAAATGGATTCATAACAATCTCATGTTTATGCTTGGGGAATATTGAGAAAAATATTTTATCATGCACGTGATGCCTTAGCAACTCTGTTAGATAGATAAAGTTCCATTTGCGACATGTTTTCTTTCTAATTTTCTATGCTTCACTGTAATGTTATTACAATTTATCGGAAGGAGTATTCTATTATTATGGGTTTGAAGGTGCTTCCTCCTCTTACCCATTATTTCATTTTGTGAAGAATGAAATGATTATTTTGTGTCAGCTTACTAAAGGTCTTTGCGAATTCCAATTTTTGGTAGCAGGGAGATAGATACATGTTCTTGTTCGCCACCGACAGAGGTATCAAGCAACATGGGAGTCCACAGAGTTGGGTATCCAGATTCCAAAAGTTGCCACTGCCATGAAAAATTGTTAAACTGATGAGGATTGCTCCGCAAAATTGATAATTGATCCAAAGTGCCCTTTTTGTGATTGTCAGTCCTTACAGAACTTAATCTGTCAAAGTATATGATCTTAAAGATAATATCCTGTTGCCCTGTATATTGTTCAGATGTTAGAAATTTCAGGATCAGTACATAGTGAGGAAGCTCTCTATTCGCACTGTTATGATTGAAACAACTATCTTCTCTTGTATCTCTGGTGGCTTATTAATGTGCCTCTTTTGAACTTTCCTCTGTAACTCCAAGGTACATGCACAGGCTTCACTGGTTCTGAGCTTACCACTCAGGATATTGAATGACTTGCTAGGTGATGATGAGCCTCATGAGTAGTTCATTCATCTCTTAATAAATTCTATCTGCAAAATTATGCGTGTGTGTGTGTGTTTCAATAAATGTTATATATAGTGCTGGATCTGAAGAATCTTATTTGAGAGTTTGAAATTTGGTGCAAATTTTATGTCGCAAGCATCCAAAACACTTAACGTACTATTCGCTAATTATAGATGTAGGAAATACAAAAAATTAGACAAAAATACTTTCTTGGATCTTTAAAATTCAGATATCATAGGTTTTGCAA
>BQKN01051381.1:0-21583 GCA_022839385.1 Asparagus kiusianus | reverse complement strand
TATATATATATATGCGTGTGTGTATATACATATGTGTGCGTATGTGTGTGTATATGAAATTGTTGATGCTCATGAACAAACAGTCGATGGGGGTTTCCCGTAGTCAGATGCAGTTTCGATCCTGGCAATGGTGGGGAAGAAGGAGAGGATGAATGTTGGGGCCGACTCCTCCTCTGACTTTATGCCCGATTCTAAGCGCGCGGGGTGGACTGGTAGTCTGCACGTGCAAGAATCGCAGGAGTACGGGGCTAGTTTCCCCCGTGGTACCTCCGACGTTCAAGTCAGTTGGTGAACTTGAGGAGGGTTTTTTGAGAGATCTCTGGGCCATTTAGGTCCTTGCAGGGGGTTCCTCTCTAAGAATTATTAAATTTTTTCTTTATGTAAAAAGAAGATCCCAAAGGGAGTAAAGCTCAGGTGTAGGAAGAAAATAGAGATCAGCCCCCTCTGCCCTTACCCTTCCTACCTCCTTTATATAGTCCATAGCCTCTGAGATTTTGGCTTTTCTTTTGCATAGGAGGGTGGTTGCAGGGTGGGAAGATAGACTGCTGAGTCATCCTTCTCCTTCCAGATGTTGGCTGGCGATTGGAAGGAAAGTCATTCGGATACAGGAGAGAATTATCTTCTCAGTACCCTGGATTTATCAGAAGAGGCAGGGCATAGGATAGGTCGGCTGCTTAGCCGTCCTTCTTTCTCCAGATGACGGCTGGTAATTGGGGGAGGGGTCACTCGTGCACAGGAGAGCATCATGACAATCTCTAGAAAATGACTTGTAAGCAGAATAAGCGACCTGGGCACGAGGGTTGTCAGAAAGGAGATCTTGATGGGACTTGTTAGTACTGTTGTGTCGATTGATATCTGAAGTGAGCTCGGTCGGATCTTATCTCTTTAGTCGAGGTGAGTTTGATCTGCGAGCCCTCATTATGATTTACTGATTGGATAGTCGAGTGAGCTTCAGGCTGAGTGTATGGTCGAGTCGTCTGCTCGATGAGTCGTCTTAATTACGAGGGGGCGACTGGTCCCGCGCTTCGAGTCGATCATGACGACTCTTGATCGAAAGATGACTCGCCTGCTCACCTGGCCGAGAGACTTGACTTTGTCTGGGCCTCTGAGTCTAAGTTGGTTTGGACCATTGCTCTTTTGGATCTACGCAAATATTCTCCCGACATCTTTAACTTAGTATGGTGACTGACCATAACAGTTGACCCCTTTCAGTCGGAGTTGAAATAGGAATGAGTTTGCTTAGTGTGTTTGAGATTTTCTAGCCAGTTGACCGTGACTCAGAAACGTGGCGTGGGATGTGCTTAACCGCCAATCTTTTGTAGACTGATGCTGTTGGTTTTGGGAACCAAATTTTTAGAGAAAACGAGGCGTCATGGACAGAGTAAATGACGCCTCTCCTGCCAATTTATTAGCGTGAATTACGAGCGACGGTTGATGTTTCGAGCAATCTGTTCCGATTCTCAAAGTGAATCTTTCTTGGTTGCTCTAAGCCTATGCCTTTTAGGCTCTGCATGCTTCTTTAGAGGCTTATAAATAGTTTGCGGTGCTGTTTTTAAAAGAACACTCTTTACCAGGAACATTTCTCTTCGTCGATTCTTTGACTCCTTAAGAGATTTTATCATGGCTCTTTCACAGAATGACCACGAGAAGAAACTCATGGTCTTGTCTCTATCTAGGTCGAGGATGACTTTGGACTAGGCCAACTGGTTGCATGATCAATATGGCATTTCTCGTACGACGATGAAGATAGGGGTACCAAACAGCTTAACTTCGGTGCATATGCACGGCGAGGAACATGTGCCTCTTTATTGGGCGCATCTACAGTATGGGCTGCGTCTGTCATTGTATCCCTTTGTAAGGAAAGTTTTTACGGTTTTGGGGGTTTCCCCCTGCCAGTTCCATCCCCACGCCATCTATATTTTGATGGTGTTTATAGATGTCTGCTCCGAGGCAGACGTGGTACCCAGCCTCAATTTGCTTGGGCACGTGGTTAGTGTAGGGTCTGTTGAGGGCAGACGTGGTGCCCAGCCTCAATTTGCTTGGGCACGTAGTTAGTGTAGGGTCTGTTGAGGGAAACCCGCACTATTTTTCCGCTGTCGGGGTGATTTCCGCTTGGACTCCGATCTCCCTGAGCTAGACGAAGAATAGAAAAAGTTCTTCGTCGGGGTGTTCGGTGCCGACAACATAGTATCCTGTTTGGATTGGCCCGAAGTGTAGGATAATATGTTGGAGCCGAGGGCCCTTAGTGATCTCGCGGCTGGAGATCTTGAGAAGCTCCGGTGTCGCCTCGGTCTTTAGGAGACCAAACCTCTAGACAGAGAGGAGTTTCCTGAGATGGGGTGGTCCTCCTCGTCCTCCTCTAATCCCAAAGCGATGGCCCTTCCTCCACAAATGGAGGTTTGTAAAAGAAGGGCTGACTCGGAGGGGCTGAGTTCTTCCAGGAGGCCTTTGAAGAAAATGAGGGAGGACTCCGAGGATAGTGGTGCTGAGCCTTAGAGATTTTTTTTTTCCATAAAGCCTTGTTAGGCCTTTTGGAAAATGTACAAAACTCTTTTTTCAATGAGCAATGACTTCTTCTATCTTCTGCTTTTGAGAACTACGAATGCTTGATAGAATATTTGACTTTGTTGTGGCTCCATTTTCTTCATACGATGTGTTGATCCTTGCGGATTAGAGACCACAGGCGGGATGAGTGGCAACGTCTTCATTTTTTCTGTTTGGTCGGAAAATAACTTTGTGGAAGTTAACCCTGGGTCCGTCTTTGGTTTGCCTAGGTGGGGAACCATAGATTTGATAGCCGACTTGTGGAGTCTTTGTACTTTAGGTTACTTCTGATAGGGAGTCAAGTGCTTTGGAACCGACTAGGAAGTCGTTGTGTCTTGGTTTTATCCAGATTAGGTACCAAGGTCTTGAGACCGACTGAGAAGTCATTTTGCCTTGGTTTTATTCAGATTAGGTACCAAGGTCTTGATACCGACTGAGAAGTCGTTTTTGCCTTGGGCTTATCTTTTAGGAAGAGCTAATGGTTTTATTCTGACTAAGAAGTCGTTGTGCCTTGGTTTTATCCAGATTAGGAACCAAGATCTTGAGACCGACTAAGAAGTCGTTTTGCCTTGGTTTTATCTAGATTAGGTACCAAGGTCTTGATACTGACTGAGAAGTCGTTTTTTTGCCTTGGACTTATCTTTTAGGAAGAGCCAAGGGCTTTATTCCGACTGAGAAGTCATTGTACCTTGGTTTTACCCAGATTAGGTACCAAGGTCTTGAGACCGACTGAGAATTCGTTTTGCCACGGTTTAATCCAGAGGACGAACCAAGGTCTTGATACCGACTTAGAAGTCGTTTTTACCTTAGACTTATCTTTTTAGGAAGAGCCAATGGCTTTATTCCGACTGAGAAGTCGTTTTGCGTTGGACTTATTCTTTAGGAAGAACCAATGGCTTTGTTTCGACTGAGAAGTCGTTGTGCCTTGGTTTTATCCAGATTAGGTACCAAGGTCTTGATACCGACTGAAAAGTCATTTTTACCTTGGACTTATCTTTAAGGGAAAAACCAAGAGCTTTGTTCTGACTGAGAAGTCGTTGGCCTTGGTTTTATCTAGATTAGGTACCAAGGTCTTGACCACTATGGACGATGAGAGCAGAAGGAGTCGAACCATATGTTGTGCCTTGGGCTTACCTTTAAGAAGATCCAAGAGATTTGTTCCGACTTAGATGTCGTTTTGCCTTGGTTTTACCCTGAGGAGGTACCAATGTCTTAACCACTATGGACGATGAGAGCAGAAGGAATCGAATCATATGTTGTGCCTTGGGCTTACCTTTAAGAAGAGCCAATGGCTTTGTTCCGACTGAGAAGTCGTTTTACCTTAGTTTTACCCTGAGGAGGTACCAAGGTCTTAACCACTATAGATGATGAGAGCAAAAGGAATCGAACCATATGTTGTGTCTTGGGCTTACCTTTAAGAAGAGCCAAGGGCTTTGTTCCGACTGAGAAGTTATTTTGCCTTGGTTTTACCCTGAGGAGGTACCAAGGTCTTGATCATTATGGGCGATGAGAGCAGAAGGAATTGAATCATATGTTGTGCCTTGGGCTTACCTTTAAGAAGAGCCAAGGGCTTTGTTCCGACTGAGAAGTCATTTTACCTTAGTTTTACCCTGAGGAGGTACCAAGGTCTTTGTTCTGTCTGAGAAGTCATTGTGCCTTGGTTTTATCCAGATTAGGTATCAAGGTTTTTGTTGAATATCATGTCTCCACGATATTATTTTGATGATAACAATTTATACTATGTGTGTTATACAAATGCACTAACATTTATATGCAGCTTTCAACATGGAATATGAACAATTGCAAGATGAGTTCAATGCATTATGAAGTAAAGAAGATGAAGAACTTATACATTAATGTAATTTTTTTTACATTTTCTTTACTTGTAATTATTGTACAAGGCTTGATCACTCACACATATACATACATAGAAATTAGAACACACTAACACATGCTTAGTGTGTTGGTTAACTATAGAAATCTCCTATGTTAACCATTAGAGTTTATAGTTAATAATTGAGTATCAAAATATTTAATTCATACCATTTTTAACCCTTAGTAGTCGACTAATTAGAATAGTAGTCGACTACTCAAGCCTATGACTGAAATATAAGTTTCTGTCAATTTACAGTGTAGTCGACTACAAGAGGCAAAAACAATTTCTCAAGTTTCTGTTAAGTTTCTATTATTTTACAGTGTAATCGACTAATCGACTTTATAGTCGACTACTAAAGACAAAATCTGTTTTTTATGTTTCTGTCAAATTTCTGTTTGATTACAGTATAGTCGACTAATGACCATTATAGTCGACTACTAAGAAATTTTCTGACTTTACAGAGTCTGTTAATACTCAGTGTAGTCGACTACTTTGTCCTGTAGTCGACTACAGATACGATTTTTTCCAGAATTCAAAGTTTAAATTAATAACAGTTTATAGCCTTTTTTAAATGTTTTTAAAGTTTAAAAATTTGTCTTTTCAAGGGCTATATAAAGGTTATATATTTAGAAAAATGCAAGATATACATATACCTAAAAGCTTTGATCTTTGTGCATTTTTCAAAAGTAAAAAATTCAGATTTTGCTAAAAAGATTATTTCTGAAATTGTCTTTGATCCTTATTCAAAATACATATTATTTTGGCAATTTTCAGAAGTTAGAATCATTCCTAAGCCACTACTGCACAACACAACAAATCAAGGCTTATAGGAATTGAGTAATTGATTCAAGAAAAGTTCTCTCGGTTTGAGAGAAGTTGATCTCTTGGTTTAGAGATTGGTGTGCAATTGGCGAAGTGTTGTCAATTGGTGTTGCAATTTATAGGGACGGTCAGGTTTGGTTTTAATTTTGTACTTGGTTCAAAATTATAGTAGAAATCTCAAGCGGGATTTGCTTGGGGACTGGATGTACACCGGATTGGTGGAACCAGTATAAAATTTCTTGTTTGTGATTGTAATTTTTTGAGATTGTTGCCATTCTTTATTGTAATTTATTATCTACTTTGCATAAATTTTAAAAGAATACTATTCACCCCCTAGTGTTCTAGTGTATCTATTTCAGATCCTACATTTGGTATCAGAGCAAGGTGAAAGATGACATCAACATATTCATTACAATTCAAAGAAGGTCATTCTATAAATTGTCCACCAATGTTCGATGGATTGAACTATAACTATTGGAAGTGCCGAATGAATATTTACCTCCAATCAATTAGCTATAAACTTTGGAACATTGTGGAAACAAAATACGAGAAACCTACAACTCTATTTTCAGAATGGACTACTTCACAAAGAAATAATGCAAATTTGAATTCTAAAGCAATGAATGCATTGTTCTGTGCACTTGACAAGAATGAGTTCAATAGGGTGTCAACGGCCACATCTGCATACGATATTTGACACACTCGAGGTAACTCATGAAGATACAAGTAAGGTTAAATAATTTAAAATTTCTGTTCTTGTACACAGATTCGAATTATTTAAGATGAAGAAAAACGAGACAATTGGAAAAATATTCATAAGATTCATGACATCACAAATTCTCTCATTGGTCTTTGAAAAACATACACTCAAGTGGAGATGGTAAGAAAAATACTTTGATCACTCACTCCACAATGAGAAAAGAAGGTTACCACAATCGAAGAAGCAAATGATTTGTCAACTCTTACGGTTAAAAACCTTATCGGAAACCTCATGGCTTATGAAGTTCAAATTGAAGATAGAAAAAATAATGATGAAACAAAGAACAAGAAAGTGCTTGCATTCAATACTACTACTTCCGATAAAGAAGATTCGGATGATGAAGAAGAAATGAGCATGTTTGCACGCAAATTTTGAAAATTCATAAAACAAGGTAAGTACAAATCAAAAAGTTTAAATTCAAATAACTTACTTTGTTTTAAGTGTAATAAACCAGGGGATTTGAAGAAAGATTGTCCATTGTTGAAAAGTAAACAAAAGTCAAATTACTTCAACAATTTCAACAATATTCAAAACAACAAGAAAAGAAAGGCCTTGGCGACTACATGGGACGAAAGCGATGATTCTTCTTCTTCCGATGAAGAAAGTGAAGAAAAGGAAAGTGCTCATATGTGTTTTATGGTACAAGATGAAATAAGTGATAATGAAGAACTTTTAGATGCTTTCAATGAATTATATAAAACTTTTTTAAGATTAAAGACATCACATAATTTTCTTAAAGGAGAAAATAAAAGATTACTTGAAAAAAAAAATTCAGATTTTAATTCATCTACAAATTCTAATTCTCAAGAAATTAAATTAAAAGAAGAAAATTGATGCTTACTTAAAGAAAATCAATTTTTATCTAATGAGAATGTTTATCTAAAATCAGAATGCAATGATTTAAAAATTTGCATTAATAGTTTAGATAAAGATATTTCTTCTATTAAATTAAAATATGATGATATATGTTTGAATGTTAGTAAATTCAATAAAGGTAAAGAAAATCTTAATAATACTTTCTTTTCAAAAAGAATCTCTAAAGATAAAAGGTTTAGGTTTTCAAGTTAATAGATATATATCTAACAAAACCATTTTTGTAAAACCTTCTTGTAATTTGCATGAACATAGAAATGATAAATTATGTAAAAAGAAATCAAAATTATTTTCTATTTGGGTGCCTAAAGAATTAACTTCTTTACATAATTTTTTTATATTTATGATTATATTAAAAATGTTTGTTTATCAACTAACTATTTAGGCAAATCAAACTCTTCATGGGTTTGGTTTCCAAAGGCTAATTTCATGGACCCAATATTGCATGGGTACCAAATTTATAAATATTTATCATTTTAGGTACCTAAAAAAGATAGATGGATTTTGGATAGCGGTTACTCCAAACATATGACTGGAAATATACAATTGTTGTTATTTTTTCAAAATAATGATGGTGGTACCGTCACTTTTGGAGACAAAGGAAAGGTCATCGATATTGGAACTGTCGGTAATCCAAACAAACCTATTATTGATAATGTTTTATTAGTTGATGGTCTTAAACATAATTTACTTAGTATAAGTCAACTTTGTGATAAATCTTTTAAAATTGTTTTTGAAAAAGAATCTTGCTTAATTTGTGATATTGATATGATTTCTATATTATTTAAAGGAGATAGAAAAAATAATATATATGTGTTATCTATGAATAACATTTCTAATGAACATTGTCTTCTTGCATCTTCTAATGATTCTATTTTATGGCATAAACATTTTGGTCATGTTAACTTTAAACATATTTCTAAAATTTCTAAGAATGATTCTGTAATGGTTTATCTAAACTTTCTTTTAAAGATAATTTTTGTGATGCATGTCAACAAGGAAAAATGCATAAATCTTCTTTCAAATCTAAAAATGTAATTCCTACAAGTAGACCATTAGAATTAATTCATATCGATCTTTTTGGTTCTTCTAGAGTAGCATCTTTAAATAAAAGTAGATATGCTTTTGTTCTTGTTGATGATTTTTTAAGTTTTACATGGGTAATATTTCTTAAACATAAAAATTATGCTTTTAATGAGTTTTCTATATTTTGCAAAAGAATTCAAAATTAAAAATCTCTTTCTATTATTTCTATACGTAGTGACCATGAAGGCGAATTTGAAAATGAATTATTTACAAATTTTTGTGATAAACATAGTATTTCTCATACTTTTTCTTTTCCTCAAGCAGCTCCACAAATGGAGTTGTAGAAAAGAAAAATAGAACTTTACAAGAATGTGCTAGAACCATGTTATGTGATAGTAATTTACCAAAATATTTTTGGGCAGAAGCTGTTTTTACAGCATGTTATGTTTTATACAGAGTTTTATTAATACATATTTTAAAGAAAATATCTTATGAATTATTTTATGATAAAATTCCTAAAGTTTCTTATTTCAAAGTTTTTGGTTGTAAATGTTTTATTTTAAACACATAGAATAACTTGGATAAATTTGATTCTAAATCTGACGAAGGAATATTTGTTGGATACTCTAACCATAGTAAAGCATATAGAATATATAACAAAATAACATTAGTCATTAAAGAATCTATGCATGTTTCTTTTGATGAGAATTTTTCAAAACCTATTGTTTTAAACAATGATGATGATTTAGTTGACAATATAAATGATATCCTAATGATAGATGCTTCAAAAGATGATAATTTACAAAATAATCTACCAAAGAATTTTGTAGAAGTTAAAAATCATCCACATGATTTAATTATTGGTAATATTTCTGATAAAGTAACTACTAGATCTCATTTTAATTTGATTGCTCATACTGCTTTTATTTTAATTATTGAACCTAAAAATATAAAAGAAGCCTTACTTGATGAATTTTGGATAATTGCTATGCAAGATGAACTTAACCAATTTACTAGAAATAATGTTTGGGATATTATACCTAGACCTCAAAATAAATCCATTATTGGAACAAAATGGATTTTTAGAAACAAATTAGATGAATTTGATCAAGTTGTTAGAAACAAAGCTAGATTAGTTGCACAAGATTATAATCAAGAAGAATGTATTGATTATGTTGAAACCTATGCACCAGTTGCTTGTTTAGAATCAATTAGAATTTTACTTGCATTAGCATGTTTTATGAAATTTAAACTATTTCAAATGGATGTTAAAAGTGTTTTTCTAAATGGTTTTATAAAAGAAGTTTTTATAGAACAACCTCCCGGTTTTGAACATGAAAGTTTTCAAAATCATGTTTTAAACTTAAGAAAGCCTTACATGGTCTTAAACAAGCACCTCGTGCTTAGTATGATAGATTAAAAAATTTTCTTTTAACTTCAGGTTTTAAAATTGGAAAGGTTGACTCAACATTATTTATTAAGAAAATAAATAAAGATATATTATTAATTCAAATATATGTAGATGATATTATTTTTTGTTCTACTAATAACAATCTTTGTCAAGAGTTTGCTAAGACTATGCAGCATGAATTTAAAATGAGTCACATGGGTGAACTCAATTTCTTCATTGGTCTTCAAATCAAACAATTAAAAAACAGAATATTCATCAATCAAAGCAAGTATGCTAAAGATTTACTCAAACGATTTG
Source organism: Asparagus kiusianus (assembly GCA_022839385.1). Classification (NCBI taxonomy): domain Eukaryota; kingdom Viridiplantae; phylum Streptophyta; class Magnoliopsida; order Asparagales; family Asparagaceae; genus Asparagus; species Asparagus kiusianus. Next base: position 11,974 of record BQKN01051381.1, on the reverse strand, counting down.
GAATAGAAAATACAACAGGCAAACCAACACCAATAAGTACTACTACATCACTTGACAAAGATGAAAATGGCAAGAATGTTGATCAAAAGCTCTATCGAGATATGATTGGATCACTTCTTTATATTACTGCTAGTAGCCCAGATATTATGTTTAATGTATGTTTATGTGCTAGATTTTAATCTAATCCTAAAGAATCACATCTTAAAGTCGTGAAAAGAATTTTTAGATATCTTAAAAATACTACAAATTATGGGTTGTTTTATTCAAAGAATAGCACATTTGATTTATTATCTTATAGTGATGCTGATTTTGCTGGATGCAAATCCGATAGAAAAAGTACAAGTGGAACATGTCATTTCTTAGGATATTCACTTGTATCTTGGTTTAGTAAAAAGTAAAATTCAGTATCATTATCAACGACTGAAGCAGAATATATTGCTGCAAGTCTTGCATGTGCTCAAGTTTTATGGATGAAACAAACATTATCTGATTATGGCATAAATTGTCCCATATCATCCATAATGTGTGACAATTCAAGTGCAATCAATTTATCTAAAAATCCTATTCAACATTCACGTACAAAACACATTGATATTAGACATCATTTCTTACGTGATCATATGCTTAAAGGTGATATTTCATTAGAATTTATACCTATTGATAAACAAATAGCAGATATATTAACAAAACCCTTAAAAGAAGAAATTCATGTTAAATTAAGAAGGGAATTATGTATATGTTTTATTGAAGATTTAAATTAAAGTTTTAAACAAATACATATACATACATATCCTTAATAGTCGGCTAATTTGACTTATAGTCGACTACATGCACAAGCATTGCATATAGGATATTCTGTAAATTACAATATAGTCGACTAATTTGAATTATAGTGGACTACTCTGTGTTAAAATCTAAAAATTAACTTTCTATCGATTACAGTGTAGTCGACTACCTTCCTTAATAGTCGACTACTTAAAACAGATTTACATATTTACAGTTTTCAAATATTTTGGATTTTTACCTATCAAACCCACAAGCCAATATCCATTTCACTTAAGTAAATTTCATCACAACCATTCAACATCTACCTGATCAAATCATAGCCCTTTATCACATTTTGTCTAGATTAAATCTTAACCACATATTTGTTTTCTCATCTAATCATGACCATTCAATTTTTACCTTACAACAAAACCACCCTAACTCCTCTCCCAAACAGATTCATCTCTTTCCCCACTTCAGAACCCACGTTCTCCATTCTAGGGTTTCTTAAAATCAACATCTTTCTCCAAATATTTTTCAATATTTTCTTGTTTCCAAGCTTTTGTCAGAACTTGTAGTTGACTACAGCCTGTTTTAGTCGACTACATCTAGGGTCTCATCTGTTGGGTAAGATCTTCAACCAATTTTTTCCTCCAAGTTCCATTTATTGTTGTTATCATGTCTAGGACTAAGAAATCTAAGCAAGTTCATTCTAATGTCAATGATGAAATCATCATATATTTAAAAAGTCTTGATTTACTTAAAGAATTTAACAAAATATCCACATTTAAAGTTCTTCTAGGACAATTTGTGAAATTTGATGATTTTATCCCATGGAATTTTGGATCATACTTTGAAAGTATGGGGTTGCTTGAATTATTCTCTGCTGAAAATAGAAAACTCGCATATCCATTTTTAGTTCAAATATTCTTTACTAATATAGAACGTGTAGGAACTATAAGTGGAACTGAAAAGTTAAAAACTCTTGTCAAAGGAATAGAAATTGAATTGACTTCTAAGTCAACCAGAAATTTTTTTAGCATTCCTTTCCGAGGAGTCTCTCTTAGGTCAATCAGAATGAATGATTCAGATTTACTATCCAATCATATTTTTCTTCCGGGTTATAGTAAACTATTGAATAATTCAAATAAGCTTCGTTAAATTCCTTGTTTCATTGCTCGAATCTTAGCTTATAACTTGCTTCCAAAAACTGGGAGTTTTCATTTCATTTTCCTAGATTTAGCAAAAGCATTATATGCTATAATGGGGAATATTCAAGTTAATTAGGCTGAAGTTTATTATGTCAATCTTCTAATAATACCAAAAGGATTTCTTCCTTATGGTGCCTTTTTAACGAAAATCTTTGATAAATTTCATGTTGATCTTGAGTCCGAAAATTATATCGTTCGTTCCATTGAGTTCTTTGACCCTAATGCCCTAACTAGGATGAAGTTAACAAATTTTGAAATTCATCAAGATGAACCTTAACCTGAACCAGAACAACCCCAACATATACCACAAAACACTGATGAAGCTGGACCCTCCTCTTCTCATATTCCACCACTAATACCACTAATGCATGAATCTTCTTGTTTCTCTGACGCACAATACAATACAATATCCGCTAGAATACTTGATTTGGAAGCGGGTCAAAAAACCTTGTATGATCAAAATGTGGTTATGTTGAAAAGTCAAGAAGCTTTAACAAACAAATTTGATATTTTGGAAATGAAGTTTGACACAATGAATATGAAGATTGATACCTTGGACATGAAGCTCAGTGCCTTCTTCCAAGGACATCAACCACCTCCAGCACCTTAGAAGACCATGCATGCATCATTTAGATTTGGATAAAGTTTAGTGTCAAAACAATGGTAATATGTGTTATGTTGGTTGTTTAAGTTTGAGTGTCACAAACTATGTAGTATTTATTTGTTCTTAAGACATATATAATATGTGTTATGTTGCTACTATGTTACAGTTAGTATGTTCCTTATGTGACTGCATTCTATGTTGTTTTTATGGTATTTTATATAGTTCATTCATGTGCTATATATTTTAAACAGATTATGGTGATGAATATTGTGGAACTTTTGGTTTTTATGACAAGTCTTTGCAAACTGTCACGCCCCGTTTCCCAAAATACCAGGGAATCGGAACGTGAACAAGCCCGCGACGTATTAGACTGAGGAGAGATAAGTGCTAGACCTCTTCTTCTCAATCTAATATGCTAAGCGTCTGGAAATAAAACAAAGCGAAGTCACAGGTCCCCGATCACAGATAGCAAGAATATAATGAACAACACAGAATAAAATAATACATATCATAAATGAATATCATCCCAGACATAATATGCAGGCCAACATGCCCATATACAAAACGATCTGAATGAAATACTGGAAATATAAAATACATTAATCCAGCGGAAAGAAATGCTATAAAAGAAAACTAAGATCGAATAACTAAGCTTCAGCTTCTTCTGCTACACCGTCTTCAAGGTACTCCTACTGTGAATCCTTTGGCTCCTGCTGAACCTGTTCTTCTCCTAAGTCTGACGTACACCAGAGAAAACAGGTGTACGTCAGGTGCATGGTGCACGGCAAGACCCCACTCGGGAAAATAATAATACAGTCGAATGACCAATGCAATGACAATAATAACAAATAGAAACATGCAGCTGAAATACTAACAAGCTAGATATAATCCATCACTAGAGTATAACATTCAGGAGAAAACATAAACATCCGAGTAACAAGATCATACAGCTAGCCATCCTATAATCATCCACATAACCGGGTCATACAACTAGATGGAATTAATATTTAAAAATCTATAAGTTGAGACGTAGTACGTCGAGCGAAATAATCCAAACAAGGAAACCCTCATGTATATACCTTATGTCTCAAATTATAGACAATTAAATATTAATCCCGAACAGAGATACAACCGGTCCACATCTCAACATAACCAACAAGGTCCATCAAGTCACTCAAGCATATTATTCTTGTTTTACAAGTTATTTGAATTGGGGAAGAATATTTTCAAATATATAATCGGGTCCCCTTAAGCCTTATCCGGGGGCCGCCTTCCAGTCAAGTCTTGGCCCTCTGGCCCAAATATCTCGATAACACAATAACACGATAACAGGAAAGCGCATGTGCCCGTTTATATAAATGGTATATTCTTCATCCAATTCCCCTTTAAACCCCATGTTTGTCAGATTAATTAAGTAACTGTACATGAAATGTTATGCACTAACCACAGGGTAACCATGGATCAACTTCTGTAAAACTATGAAAACAACCGTGACTCATAACATGTCCGATCAAGTGTGCATCATCCAACCGATACCATAATAATAATAATCAAGGAAACCTCATACCGGGACATCGGTATCAAGGGTACATCCATGCTTTAAAACCTCGCCTATAGATCATACTTTGACAGAAGTCGTTTTCATGTACAGTTTCCTATTGGATAACAACTAGGTGATATAACAATAAGACTCCACACAGTCATTCATGTCAATCAATTCCACGCATGTAGTAACATATCACAGAAATCATCTTATAGCATAATCATATTGCAGTCTAACATGCATATAATCAATTCAAATGTCTAAAATTGAATTGACAAGTCAAGAGGAGTAGGATCTTGCCTGCGAGACCGTGGGGTCTGACGACGAGGCGACGATGCCGATGCGGACGCGGTACGACGGATCTCAAGCGACGTCTGTAGCGGGTCTGGACTGCGTCGGCATATCGTCGAACAGGTGGCGTGCGACGAAGGAGAGGCGCGAGGGCAGCGGGTTCGTCGACGTCGAGGGCGTTGGGGGTTCTCAGCGTGGCTACGGGCTGTCGGCGTCGAGGTGGAGGAGCCCAGGTGGTGCGGACCCGAGGCTGCAGCGAGGTCACAAACGGCGGCAGGAGACGGCGCTGGGGTTCATGGAGGCGGCGGCTACTGCTGGTCGAGGTTCGTCGGCGACGAAGGGGGTGGTTGAGGGCTGGGCGAGTTCGACGGCGACTGCAGGAGGTCGGAGGCGGTGCGGTTACAGGAGGCGGTGCTGGAGGCTGGTCGAGGAGGGCTGCAGGCGGCCGGATCTGGCTTGGCTCGTCGGCGGATCTGAAGGGGTCGACGAGGGCGGGGTTCAGGACAGCGAGCGGCAACAGCAAGGCGGCGGGCGTCGGAGATGGTCGCGGAGCCGGAGGCCGACGGTCAGGTTCGTCGGAGCGGGGACGAGCTCGGTGAGGGCAGTTGGGTTCGAAGCTCGGTGGCTTGGGGTTGTTGTGCGGTCGAAGAGAAAAAGAAGAGAGAGAAGTGAGAGAGCACAGTGAAGAGGGTAGGCGGCTGACTTAGGTGATCACGTGAAAGAAGAGAAAAGATATTTATACAGGGAGTGTAGGTTAGGGTTAGGTACCTATTAGTTTTGATAGGGGAGATTTTGTGAATAACTATGATAGGATTTAGATACAGGAAGATTGATAAAATATATGGAGAGAGAAAAATATAGGGTATATTATTTTACACTAAATAAAAGTAATTATATTAACAATAATAATCAACTGATTAATAAGTTAACCAATTATTTATATATTTATATGCTAATGTCCTATGCTCAGAATTACATTAATAATAACAAGATAGATAATATCAATAACCAATAATAGTTTTTTTTTATTACCATAACTAATATTTAATATTTAGAAAACACAAGGTTACACACATATATATCTTAATCGTAGAAATTTTAGAATTTGGGAAAAATATTAATAAAATAAAATTTTAATACTTTTAAATACTAGAAAAATTTATTTAAATACGTATCAAAATTTACGGTTGTTACACAAACCTATTTGGATAGATGAAGTTATGGACTATGTTTAAAATCTGGATGATTTGTTTGAAGTATTAGCTCATGTTAAAGAAATTATGGCATGTTTAGCATAAGTGTTTATTTTTTTTGTTAATGACAAACGGGGAGAAATGGTATAAATGTTAAAGACTCATGTTAATATCATAAATGGTATAAATGTTAAAGACTCATGTTAATATTATAGACTCTACTATGCATTTATGCAGGGGGAGTAAGTATATTTGTTTCCAAATGTTCTATTTCTTTTAGAATATACTTACATATGCATAAATTGTTTGTCATCATCAAAAAGGGGAAGAATGTTGAATATCATGTCTCCACGATATTATTTTGATAATAATAATTTATACTATGTGTGTTATACAAATGCACTAACATTTATATGCAGCTTCCAACATCAAATATGAACAAGTACAAGATGAGTTCAAGACATTATGAAGTAAAGAAGATGAAGAACTTATACATTAATGTAATTTTTTTTTTCATTTTCTTTACTTAGAATTATTGTACAAGCCTTGATCACTCACACATACACACACATAGAAATTAGAACACATTAACACATGCTTAGTGTCTTGGTTAACTATAGAAATCCCCTATGTTAACCATTAGAGTTTATAGTTAATAATTAAGTATCAAAATATTTAATTCATATCATGTTTAACTCTTAGTAGTCGACTAATTGGAATAGTAGTCAACTACTCAAGCCTATGACTGAAATATAAGTTTCTATCAATTTACAGTGTAGTCGACTACAAGAGGCAAAAACAATTTCTTAAGTTTTTGTTAGTTTCTGTTATTTTACAGTGTAGTCGACTAATCGACTTTATAGTCGACTACTAAAGACAAAATCTGTTTTTTAAGTTTCTGTCAAATTTCTATCTGATTACAGTATAGTCGACTAATGACCATTATAGTCGACTACTAAGAAATTTACTAACTTCACAGAGTCTGTTGAGACTCAGTGTAGTCGACTACTTTGTCCTGTAGTCAACTACAGATACAGTTTTTTTCCAAAATTTAAAGTTTAAATTAATAATAGTTTATAGCTGTTTTTAAACATTTTTAAAGTTTAAAACTTTGTCTTTTCAAGGGCTATATAAATGTTATATATTTAGAAAAATGCAAGATATACATATACCCAAAAGCTTTGATCTTTGTCAATTTTCAAAAGTCAAAAATTCAGATTTTGCTAAAAAGGTTGTTTCTGAAATTGCATTTGATCCTCATTCAAAATACATATTATTTTGGTAATTTTTAGAAGTTAGAATCATTTCTAAGCCACTACTGCACAACACAACAAATTAAGGCTTATAGGAATTGAGTTATTGATTCAAGGAAAGTTCTCTCGGTTTGAGAGAAGTTGATCTCTTGGTTTAGAGATTGGTGTGCAATTGGCAAAGTGTTGTCAATTGGTGTTATAATTTGTAGGGACTTGTAAATTGGTCAGGTTTGGTTTTAATTTTGTACTTGGTTCAAAATTATAGTGGAAATCTCAAGCGGGATTTGCTTGGGGACTGGATGTACACCGGATTGGTGGAACCAATATAAAATTTCTTGTTTGTGATTATAATTTTCTAAGATTATTGCCATTCTTTATTACAATTTATTATCTACTTTGGATAAATTTTAAAAGAATACTGTTCATCCCCCTCTAGTGTTCTAGTGTATCTATTTTAGATCCTACAGCCTTGACCACTATGGACGATGAGAGCAGAAGGAATCGAACCATATGTTGTGCCTTGGGCTTACCTTTAAGAAGAGCCAAGGGCTTTGTTCCGACTGAGAAGTCGTTTTACCTTAGTTTTACCCTGAGGAGGTACCAATGAGCAAAAGGAATCGAACCATATGTTGTGCCTTGGGCTTACCTTTAAGAAGAACCAAGGGCTTTGTTCCGACTGAGAAGTCGTTTTGCCTTGGTTTTACCCTGAGGAGGTACCAAGATCTTTATTTCGACCGAAAAGTCATTATACCTTGGTTTTATCCAGATTAGGTACCAAGGTCTTGACTACTATGGATGATGAGAACAGAAGGAATCGAACCATATGTTGTGCCTTGGGCTTACCTTTAAGAAGAGGCAAAGGCTTTGTTCCGACTGAGAAGTCGTTTTGTCTTGGTTTTACCCTGAAGAGGTACCAAGGTCTTGTGACCGACTGAGAAGTTGTTTTGCCTTGGTTTTATCCAGATTAGGTACCAAGGGATTTTGATACCGACTAAGAAGTCGTTTTTCCTTGTTTTATCCAGATTAGGCACCAAGGTCTCGATACCGACTGAAAAGTTGTTTTTGCCTTGGACTTATCTTTTAGGAAGAGCCAAGGGTTTTATTCCGACTGAGAAGTCGTTGTGCTTTGGTTTTACCCAGATTAGGTACCAAGGTCTTGAGACCGACTGAGAAGTCGTTTTACCTTGGTTTTATCCAGCTTAGGCACAAAGGTTTTGATACCGACTGAGAAGTTGTTTTTGCCTTGGACTTATCTTTTAGGAAGGGCCAAGGGCTTTATTACGACTGAGAAGTCGTTATACCTTGGTTTTACCCAGATTAGGTACCAAGGTCTTGAGACGGATTGAGAAGTCGTTTTGTCTTAGTTTTATTCAGATTAGGTACCAAGTGCTTTTGATACCGACTAAGAAGTCGATTGCCCAGATGACCAGGTCTTTTGATGTCTTTCTTTTCATTTGACATTTTCGTTGATTGTTTTGAAATTTATACATGAGAGAGTACAACTCATTCACATTTATTCCATCGGGCAATGCCGAATTCGTGTTTCTTGCGCATGTGCATTTTGAGGATGGCTTTTGGCTGGGGACAATGTCACCGAGACGGAGCTTCCTTGGCTGTTTCTTTTCGTCGGTGATCATTCCAGTTTTGATGAGAGCGAGCTGTTGCTTCATTGGCTGTCTTTGTTGCCAAACTGAGGAATGCCCGGAATCGGGAGTTGCTCTTTTTCTTGATGTTGAGTTGTTTGGTTCTTTAGACGTTGTTGGCGTATTCGCCATCTCATCAGCCAAGGACCTTTGTGAATTTTGAGTTTTGCTGAGGTCCTTGCCGGTTGACGGTGGACATGGTGATTTTTAACAGATCTTGCTTTTCCACCAATGGTTGCTCTGTTAGGCCTGATATTCCGTTATTTGAGCTTTTGGAAGATGTTGCTCGATGGAGGAGGCCCAAACAACTTTTGTGATGGGGGCTTCTTATTGGTGAGAACACCATGAGCCGACGCTTCATTCCTTAGAATTTGAGGGGATCATGACTTCTCCTGGAGGTTTCCAGGGATAGCGACGTCCGGACCATCCTATAAATGGATGAGCCTTCTTACAAGGAGAGTACAAGTCACATACTTAGACCACCAGGTTTTAGTTTGACTCTGGCTGTTCTGAGTATTTGCTAGGGTGCCAGGGCTATTAATCTTCATGAGAAGACCAGATGGCGAGCCCTTGAGTTTTCACCGCAATCTCATCCTTGGTGAGGAAGGACTATCCTTTGGTGGTGGCGATGGTCCGAGGAGCCTGCCACAGACATGATCACTGCTCCTTGTTCGGGGGAGCTATTGCCGATAGGAGCTTGAGCGATTCTGGATCTGATCATAACCTCTGGGGGTTCTGTTTGCGATCCAACCCCAGACCTCTTGGCTGTCCAGGCAGTGGGGTTTTCCATCTGTGGCGGTGATTAGAATCATGTGCTTCATTTTTAAGCCAGACAAGAACCATAGTGGTGTGTCTTTTCTTAGGAGGGCTTTCGGGGTTCTACTTAGTAAATACCCCCTAGAAAGCTGCTGGAGCCCTCAAAGGCTGCACCTACATTGGCTCCTCATCGCTATAGGCCATTCCTCCTTAGCTTGAATGATTCGATTCTAGGCTTTGTTTATATTGAATGGTGCAATTCCAGTGCTCTTTAAGAATGAACAATATCAAGCCCCGACTTAGAATTGGGCATTTCTTCTCAGAGAAGAAAGTAGGCTCCACGGTGGGTGCTAAACTATTGATGCTCGTGAACAAACAGTCGATGAGGGTTTCCCACAGTCGGATGCAGTTTCGATCCTGGAAACGATGGGGAAGAAGGAGAGGATGAATGTTGAGGCCGACTCCTCCTCAGACTTTATGACCGATTCTGAGCGTGAGGGGTGGACTGATAGCCTGCACATGCAAGAATCGCAGGAGTACGGGACTAGTTTCCGCCAAGGTACCTCCGACTATCAAGTCAGTTGGTGAACTTGAGGAGGGTTTTTTAAGAGATCCTTGGGCCATTGAGGTTCTTGTAGGGGGTTCCTCTCTAAGAATTATTAAATTTTTTCTTTATATAAAAAGAAGATCCCAAAGGGAGTAAAACTCAGGTGTAGGAAGAAAATAGAGATCAGCCCCCCTCTGCCCTTACCCTTCCTACCTCCTTTATATAGTCCATAGCCTCTGAGATTTTGGCTTTTCTTTGCACAGAAGGGAGGTTGCAGTGTGGGCAGATAGACTGCTGAGTCATCCTTCTCCTTCCAGATATCGGCTGGCGATTGGAAGGGAAGTCATTTGAATACAGGAGAGAATTATCTTCTCAGTATCCTGGATTTGTCAGAAGAGGCAGGGCATAGGATAGGTCGGCTGCTTAGCCATCCTTCTTTCTCCATATGGCGGCTGGTAATTAGGGGAGGGGTCACTCATGCACAGGAGAGCATCATGACAATCTCTAGGAAATGACTTGTAAGCAGAATAAGCGGCTTGGGCACGAGGGTTGTCAGAAAGGAGATCTTGATGGGACTTGTCAGTACTGTTGTGTCGATTAACATCTGAAGTGAGCTCGGTCAGATCTTATCTCTTTAGTCGAGGTGGGTTTGATCTACGAGCCCTCATTATGATTTATTGATCCGATAGTCGAGTGCGCTTCGGGCCGAGTGTATGGTCGAGTCGTCTGCTCGAGGAGTCATCTTAATTATGAGGGGGTGACTGGTCCCGCGTTTCGAGTCGGTCATGACGACTCTTGATCAAAAGATGACTCGTCTGCTCACCTGGCCGAGAGACTTGACTTTGTCTGGGCCTCTGAGTCTAAGTTGGCTTGGACCTTAACTTTTTTGGATCTACGCAAACATTCTCCCGACATCTTTAACTTAGTATGGTGACTGACCATAACAGAAATGTAGGAACTCGGTACCAAGCATGTATTTGGTGCTTGGTAATGAAGTGTCTTATTCTCATCTACTCTCCAACCTATGTAAATGTGGTCTTCCATTTGAGTGAGAGAATAGGAATGAGCCACCTCACTACTAAGCACAAAAACTTATGCCTAGTACCAAGTTCCTCCATATCTATCACACAGACACACGCGCACGATCGTGAATATATATATATATATATATATATATAATGGGAAAAGTGTTCCTAGGGTAACGTCTTAGATAATCATCTAAGGACGCGGCCTAAAATCACATGATTAAGCTACATAGTGGATGATTCGCTCCATTGAATTTGATCTACATATTCTAAAACACCAAGACACCAAGTTTAGGGTGAACCCATCATCTTTTGACCCTCCGTCGAGCCATATGAAAAGTTCTATTCATTCGAAACCGTTAAAATTGATACGAGTGGGTGAAGGGTCAAACGACGACGGGTTCACCCTAAACTTGGTGTGTTAGGGTTTTAGAATATGTAGATCAAGTTTAACGAAGCGGATCATCCACAATTTAGCCTAATCATATGATTTTAGGCCGCGTTCTTAGATGATTATCTAAGGTGTTACCTTAGGAACACTTCTCCTATATATGGGAAAAGTGTTCCTAAGGTGACGCCTTAGATAATCATCTAAGGATGTGGCCTAAAATCACATAATTGGACTATATTATGGATGATCCGCTCCGTTAAACATGGCCTACATATACTAAAACCTCAACACACCAAGTTTGGGGTAAACCCATTGTCGTTTGACCCTCCGTCGAGCCTTGTGAAAAGTTCTATTCATTCAAAATCGTTAAAATTGATATGAGTGGATGAATGGTCAAACGACGACGAATTCACCCCAAACTTGGTGTGTTGAGGTTTTAGAATATGTAGATCAAGTTCAACGGAGTGGATCATCCATAATGTAGCTCAATCATGTGATTTTAGATCACGTCCTTAGATGATTATCTAAGACGTCACCTTAGGAACACTTCTCCCTATATATATGTAACCTTCGGGTTCTATTTTAAACCTTCGGGTTCTATTCTAACCTTCGGGTTCTATTTTAAACCTTTGGGTTCCATTCTAACATTCGGGTTTTTTTTCGTTCAAAGATTATTATCTTGAACTTTGGTTTGCTATTATGACTCTGTTTTCGGGAAAAGTTGCTGTTTTCATTGCTTTCGAATCTGTTAC
>BQKN01051356.1:0-24874 GCA_022839385.1 Asparagus kiusianus | reverse complement strand
AATTGTTTGTAATCATCAAAACAAGATTAGAAGATGTAGGCTCATAATATGAGACCTAACAATCTCCCCCTTTTTGATGATGACAAACAATCTACACAAAGAGTATATAAGATATACAATAAAGCACAATACTCTTACAATATACTCACAAACCACTTGTTTCTCCCCCTTTGGCAACATCAAAAATGGGGAAACAAAGAATAAGAGAGCGAAAGCTCCCCCTACAAATAAGCACGGTGAGTATAAAACAAAAATATGGGGAAGGCTCCCCCTACCAAAGAGCCATAAAGAATTTATGCAAAAAGGATCATGGCAAACAAATGTGAGCAAGCATAAATGAAAGATATGCTAGATATCACTCACATACAGACAAGATAATGAGAACACATATGAATATATCAATATGAAAATAGTGTCTCATTAACAACAACAAAAAAAATAAAAACCATGTAAAAATAGATTTATGAAATCAAAAGAGAGAAAACATGAGAATCATGTAAAAAGAGTTTTCGAATGAAAACAAGTCAACCAAATGAAATCATAAATTAACCATTTTAAACCAAAAATGTGTTTGATCAACAAAGTAAGTTTTCTTTGTAGAACTTGATCAAACCACATATGGAATACATTATAAGACACAAGTAGATGATCCATAAGCACAAACATATTAATATCATCATAGAAGTGATATATAATGAATCCAAAAGAACAAATTTAAAACAAAATTTTCATAGTTCAAAAAAAAAGGATTACAAAACACATAAGAGTTATGAACTATGGATTTGAAAAACTAAAAATCATCTTTTATTTTCAAGAGATTAAGAGAGGCAACTATATATCAAGCTCTTAAGCTTGTCCAACCCATATAATCATTCTAGCATCCGATAAACATGATTTGGGAATAAACACCCAATAAACCCGGAGGGTTATCTAAACGCAAACCTCTCATCAAAACAAAACTAATAATTATGAAAACAAAAGAAGTAATCAAAGAAAAAATTGTTTTCGTAACAAAACGATTTTAAAACATAATTTTCAAAACCAAGAAAAAGAAAAAGAAAAACATTAAAATTTTTGGTTTAAAAATCAAATTTGTTTTGGTACCCAAGAACTCTTGGTACCAAAGGATTTAGGGACATGACCCCTATTTTTTAAGCTCAAAGCCCTTGGGTTATGAACCCATTTGGGCGCATTTAGTGCACGGGTCCGGTCATAGCAATAATTGTGTAAATGACCTTTCCGATTGCAATTTGTGCAATGAAAGAGGCCCCTTTGATTTTGTTGACCATAAACATGTGCACGAGAAACATTAGAAACATTTGCAAACATGGATGGTCTTTTAAAATTGTTTTGCAAATGTGAAACTCTCTTTAAATCAAAACAAAATTTTCCTAAGTGGCCAAATCTACCACAAACATTACATTTATAAACATGTGGTCTACTAGAAGCATTTGGCAAATGAGACTTATTTTTCAAATCAAAACAATATTTGGCCAAATGACCAAAACGACCACAAATATCACATTTAAACACATGAGCATGCTTATGATGAACATGATGAGTATGTGCATGTGTATGTGATGAAGAAACTTGATGAGATGCACAAGAAGCATTGATATTACTATTTTTAGATTTTTGTGCATCATAGCAAAATTTAGCTAGATGGCCTTTACGGCCGCAAATTGAACACTTATAAGTTTTGCTATATATGTGTGCATGATGAGTGGATGATTTCTTAGACTTGGCACACATACCCATAAGCTTCTTATGATTATTGATGCATGTTTTTAAAGTTGAATCTAAAGATGATATGCATTTTTTCATAAGATTCAAGTCTTCATTTTTAGGCACATATGCACCTTTAGAAGTAGAACATAAGTAGTCATCTATAAAAGAAGCCGTATCATTTTGTATGTTCTTTACTTCTAACATGGCATCATCTCTTTCATGAGTTAACTTGGCAAAGTTTGAAAGCAAAGAATCATGATCCGATTTTAATTTTTTATTATTATCTTTAAGGATCATATTTTCATTAGAAATAATATCAAACTTAGAAGTTAAAGACTCATGATCGGATTTTAAATCTTCATGCTTGCTTTTTAAATCAATAAAATCATTTTGCAATTTGTTAAAGGCATGCAATAATTTTTCACTAGCACAAGCAAGTTCATCACTAGATAAATCATTATTGGTTTCAAACTTGCAAACCTCACTAGGGCTATCGCCTAGTGCACGTGTGCATGATGCTCTATATGAACTTGAAACGGGATCCTCCAAAGCTTGTTGGATCGCCTCCAAGTCCCCTTGATGTGCTTCTATAAATTTCCATAAATTGTAAGCACTATCAAAATGAACAAACTTGTTAGAAAAGGATGAATCAAAAGCATTACGCAAAAATTCTAACAAGAGCTTATTCATTGTAAACATACGATGATCATTTTTACTCCACTTGGATTTCTCCATAGTGGGTACAATATAAGCTTCATCTATAATATCCCATAAATCGAAATGTCTAGATCTAACAAAAATATTAAATCTAGAACACCATTGGTCATAGGGGAAATCATCTATTCTAGGAGCAACACTAGGATCATAGCCTAAACAAGATGCATCATTCATAGCCATAATTATATAAATATGCAAGCAACGTAATCAATAAATCACAAAACTAGATTAGCACAAAAAGATAACTTGGATCTTTAACTCAAGGTGATTAGACCTGAAATCAAAGAGCACCAAGCTCTGATACCAATTAAAAGTACCCTAATGCCACTAGGAAGGAAACCCTAGAGGGGGGTGAATAGGGTTTATGCTAATCTAATCCGATTTATGCCAAATTAAAAATAATTAACAAATATATCCTAGCACAAGAGATATGAATAATATATGTGCAAGGATATATAAATGACACAAGGGTGAACAATATAGTGGATGAAATAAACTAGATGCAATAGGCGATATAAGCAATAAACACAAGTATAAATGAACGCCAATGCAACTCAAACACAAACAAATGATCACGGAGTTCGGACCTTCTGTCCTACGTCTCCGCTCCCCACTCCCGGGGAGAAATCCACTATCACACCAGGTTTTCAACGATCACCCGAAAACGCTTACACCACACAATATCGGTTTCAACGATCACCGATCAACGTCTACAATCTCACAATGTAACTACACTAACTACCACCTCAAGTGTTGGTCTCTAGCCCGTGTCTCCCTCAAGTGCTCGGAATTACCACCTCTCTCTAGGCTACCGACGCCACTACTCTTGGGACAACCCCGTCTCTCACCACACACTCCTATTGGTGTACTAGTGTAATACAAGTGATCTCACAATGAAAGCTCAATACAAATAAATTGTTCTCTACAATGGATGAGAACACAATGTAGGCTCACTCTCAATGTCACACAATCCCACAACCCAAAATATACTAAGTATGAAAATACAATAAGCTCAATGGTTGTGTGTGTACAAAGAGATAAATAAAATCAACTAAACTCAATATAAAACTAGCATATGGAAATTAAGATCAAACATATAAAATAGCTAGATTGAGTTTAGGAAAACTTCTCTATATGATAACAAGAGATGGAGGGAGAAGAGTGAATGCTCAAACACTAAAGGATGATCTCCTCAAGCTCTTGTGGAATTGATTTCCAAAACCGAAAACACTCAATTGCTTAAAAACTTATAAACACACTTAAACAAAAATCAAACTTTAAACCCTTGTTAAACTTTCTTAAAACATTCTCTTAATTAAATAGAACTGAGGATATGTGGGGGTATTTATAGGAACCCCAAAGCCAAGAGAAAATAAGGCAAAAGGACCAAAAAACCAAAAAACAACTCAGCCAAAAACTAGCCGTTACAGTGTTATTGCTCGACTCATCACTGTTCATGAGTCGACTCATAAGTTACCGTTACAGGCCAAAAAATAACTTATGGGTCGACTCATAAATTTCATGAGTCGACTCATCATGCATGGGTCGACTCATGAGGTCATGGGTCGACTCAGCAGAAACAAAAACCAAATTCCAGAACACTTTATGAGTCGACTTATGACAGGCATGAGTCGACTCAACCTGTCGGGTCGACTCATGATATTGTGAGTCGACTCGTCAGAAACAAAATGCAAACTACACAACAGTTTATGAGTCGACTCGTCACTGTTCATGAGTCGACTCATGACATGTACACAGCCTGTTTTAAACAGTACATGTCAACTTAAAACAGGGTTTAAAAATATCAAATAAATTCAGAAAAATGTAAAACTTTGGGGACTGTTTATAAACATGTAAATGAACATGTTACAAAAGGAATTTTTGGAATATCACTTCCCAAAACTAAAATATCATTATTTTGCAAATATGTCCAAAACATGAGAACATGAGAACATGAGATATTTGAATTATGATGTTTTGACATAAACCAAGTTTTGAAACTTTGTAAACTGATTTTATAGACTTGATAAAAAGTATAAACTATCGTTGCTAAGTCTATAAACCATACAAACCAAAAACACAATAATAAATATGAAATGTGTAATCTCATATTTATGAACATGAAAACTCAAAACTATGTATATATATATATACCTATATATATACATGAAAACCAAACATATATGTATATATGAAACTATATATATACATGAAAACCATTTTAATGTGTGTGTATAATATTGAGCTTAAGGTACTTAACACACATAATATAAATCCTAAACTATATTACCCAAGCCGATCTTGATCTTCAATAAGCTTGACTTGGTACACGATGCGGATGAAGCGAGATCTTGGATCTTTAACTTGAATAGCATGCTTCAACCACTACTCCGCCAACCTCCATTTGATGTGATCGTGTAGGCTCAATCCATCCATCCTCCAACACATTGTTTGTCTAGAATACCTAATAAGAAACATAAACACTAGACAAACAATATTAGGAATTGTTTGTAATCATCAAAACAAGATTAGAAGATGTAGGCTCATAACATGAGACCTAACACCTTCTTCGTCGGAAACGCCTATGCCTTGGTTTTGGCATTTCGGTACTAAGTCTTTCGAAGACCGAAACTCTCTCGGGGACTGCCTTGACACAGTTGCACTCAGACAGTACCGCCCGAATGAGCTTTGAACAAGGACACTGAGTTTCGAGCCTTCGAGGGCTTCTCTTCCTGGTTTTTCTCGTGCTTCCATCACAATAGTACAACTCGTCAGCTTGACGATCAGAGTTACCTATTGTGTGTTGACATGACTTCTCAGGTATAACGTCCTCGTCATCAGACGAGAAAGTTTCCTTCTGAGGGTGATTTGCCTTCTTTGGGCTTTCAATAGTCACACGCCTCGAGACGCGCCTTTGTGGGTGTGAATCTTTAACGGGTGCCTGCACTTCGATGCGCAAAGTTGTGCGCTTAGGTGCCACGGTTTTCTCCAAATGTTGAGGTTTGCGGCGACCCCCAGCATGTTGAATTGTTTGGGACTTCTTCATTGGCCCCAAGCGTTCCTGGACTGGAGCTTTGCCTCGTTCCTTGGGAAGTGGACCGAGGTGCTCCAAAACTGATTTCCTCTTCTGGGATGGTCCTGCGGGATCTCCCGGAACAGTTGCGGAAATCACCGGCGATTTGGGTTGATTCGCCGGAGATTGACTCTTTGGAGGCTGCGGTTGTTGCTCCTTGGTCTGAACCGTCGCTTCAGACTTTGGCCTCCAAACCCTACGAGTTGATGGCGGCTTTTTGACCACCTCCTTCTGCAGCTTCCGACGGGCTTCTTCAGCTTTGGCCCGTGCTTGCGCCGATAATGCGCGGCGTTTGCGGATATGCTACTCCAGCGTCGAACGGTTCCGTTTGACACGGACCCACTCCATGTTTGATGGCTTGGAGGAACCACCCTTCATTTGTTGTTGAGGCTGTTTACCTCATTTGCGCTTCAGATCCGCATGGTAGCGGACCCCGTCAACAGATTCCATGGCCTTTGCGAATTGCTTCGCGAGGCGTTGACGCTGCCTCTGGCGAGCTCTCTTAGAGAGAGTCACCACGCCTTCAATGGCGGATTTGACCTGCTTGGAGGCCGGTGGGGCTTCACCCGACGCAACTTTGGCGTCGATCGGGGTGAGGTTGTCGTTGGTGGCTTCAACTTCTTCGCACTAACGGACTTTTCTCCTGGAGGAGAACTTCTGGGATTTCTTGAACTTACGGGGGGAGGTAGATCCAGACGAGGACACGTACTCCTCGTACTTCTGCTGGTCGAACTCATACTCGACCTCTTCCACGACCGGGATCGAGATCCGCGGCTGCGACGCTCCGATCTCGGCAGCGAGATCGGTGGCTCCCACTGTGGTCGCCAGATTGTTCGCGGGAAAAACTGATGCTTTCTTCATTGACGATTTCATTGCACTCTTAAAGAACAACTTTTTGCATTACAGAATGATCCGGTCTTTTTATAAGATCCGGTTACAATGAAAACCAAACAAAAAAGAAAAAATTACAACTTTTCTCTTGTTTACTGAACAAATCGCGAGCTCCTGTTATCCGGTCACTCGCTTGCATGGGTTGTTTGCCTACGCCGGGGTTATTTGCCGTGGACTACCGCGTGATCTTGATCCGAACCAATCTACGCAATATGACGGGTATTATTTCGCCAAGGAAATAATAGCCGGAGGGATTATCTCACCAAGGAAACAATCGCTCAAATCTCGGGATCAAAGACCAAGCTTTGATCCGGAGTATAGCAACGTAGATCTGAAGATTTGATCCTCTCGAACTCCTTCCTTTTATGATGCGGGTGCTCGCCAAGAACCAGATCCGAACGTCCAAGTCTTCAAGCCTTCGAAAAACTCAAGCACAAGTTCTCAATCCGGCAGAGTTTCGGCTCTCCAAAAGTTTTTCCAAAAGTCCTTCAAAATGATGAATCACCTGGCCTATTTATAGGCAACCAGATCTGTGCATTTGGCACAGATCTGGTCGGCCACCTCAGGGTGGCTCGGCTTTGGCCGAGCCACCCCGAGGTAGTTCGGTTTTTGCCGAGCCCCCTTGGGGTGTTTTCCGTCGTTTCCCGTCTTTCGGTTCTGTATTTGGTTTGTCCGGACTTTAATTTGACAGTCCGGGTCCTCATTTGGCAGTAAATCTACCTTGGTGTTTGAGTTCAAATCCATTTTGTTGTTGGAGGACTCGTTGACTTTCCGAACCGTTGGATTGGTTCCATACGCGAACGCATTCCGTTGTTTACGTGCAATTCGTTGACCTCGTTGCCTCGTCACTCGATGTTCGTTGATTTGTCGAATTATCGTGCCGAGTTGTGCTAAGGGACCTATAGGCAATTTTATACGCCCACAGCAGGTCATTGATCAAATAGCTAATAAGGATAAAGACGGATATTCTTCTGATTCTTTAGCCTGGAACTACGATGCTAGTCTTTGGGAAATGTTCAAAAGACTAATGTCGAACATGATTATAATTGACCCCGTCATATTTGAGGAAGACGATCGAATACCAACTTGGGAAGACCCTTGGGTTCATCACCTGAATATGCAGTACGGTGATAGGTTCGAACAAAGGGAACCCCCTTACCAAGAACCAAGTAATCCAGGTGAATATGTGTGACGAATATAATTCGAAATCAATATTTATTAGCGATAGTCTCCCACCAAATGAGAAAGAAGAGCTAATTGCCCTCATTAGAGAATACATCGATGTTTTTTCTTGGAACTATGAGGATATACCAGGGCTTGATCCTAATGTGGCAATGCATCACCTCAATATTAAGCCAGATGTCAAACCTGTCAAACAACAGTAAAGACGCTTTTGTCCGCAAATTATAGAGGCATCGAATCCGAAGTTAAAAAGCTTATCAACTCGGGTTTCATCAGGGAGGAGCAACACCCTGAATGACTTACCAATATTGTCCCGTTCCTTAAGAAGAACGAGAAAATCATTATTTGTATTGACTTTAGAGATCTTAACACCGCCTGCCGAAAAGATGATTTGTATTGACTTTAGAGATCTTACCACCGCCTGCCCAAAAGATGCATCTAGATGACGAAAAGCATACTACGTTCAGAACACCCCTTGGTATTTTCTACTACATGGTTATGCCCTTCGACTTAAAGAATGTGGGTGATACATATTAGAGAGCCATGTCAAAGATTTTTTAGGAGCATCTCCGGAAGACTGTCGAATGCTACGTTGTTGATCTAGTTGTGAAAAGTCATGACAAGAATGATCACATCAAAGACTTAAAGACTATGTTTGACCTAATGCCGACTCATCAATTGAAGATGAATCCTACCAAATCTTTCCTTAGAGAATGTTTAGCAGCAAATTCCTTGGATTCGTCGTCACCACCAAGGGTATTCACATCGATCCTGATAAAGTGAAGGCAATTAATGAGTTCCAACCCCCGAGAAACCATAAGGAACTCAGAGGATTAAAAGGACGGTTGGCTTATATCTGTTAGTTCATCTCGAACCTTATGGGGAAATGTCAACCATTCTCCAGGCTCACAAAGAATGGTGTATCATTCGTATGGGACGATGCTTGTCAAAAAGCATTCGAGAATATTAAAGAATATCTCTCGAAACCCCCTATACTAGTTGCACCGAAATCCGGCAAACCGTTCTTGATTTATGTCAAAGCGACGAGCAACTCGTTAAGTGCATTACTTGCATAAGACGATGATGACGGTCACGAACAGGTGATATATTACTTGAGCCAGACCCTTGTGGGCATCGAATCCTAATATCCAATGATTGAAAGGGAGTGTCTCGCCTTAGTATTCGCTATTTAAAAGATACGACACTACTTGGTCGAACAGACTATTTACGTCCAATGTTAACCCAGTCCAGGTGGTCATGACACAACCGGCTTTCATGAATTGGTGGTTAGCAAAATGGACCCTACTTCTGACCCAATACGACCTACACTTTAAATAACAAAAGTTGATCAAAGGAAAAGCTATTTGTGATCTCCTGGTAACTAACCCAACTACGGATACCGCCAAGATATACGACAATCTGCCAGATGAAACCCACGAAGCCAACGTAACTTCCCATCAATAGGTGTGGCGTTTGTACTTCGACAGTGCTTCTTGAGAAACTAATGTAGTAAGTGCTCCTGGATGTTTTAAGATTTCCTCAAGAGTTGGAGTTGTCTTAGTTTCTCCGGGAAAACATGTAATGCCTCGAGCCTATTCACTGACCGAGCCATGCTCAAACAACGTAGCCGAGTATAACGCACTACTTATTAGACTCAGTTTTTCTAAAGAGCTGGGGGTCGAGTATATCGAAGCTTTCGGTGATTCTCAATTGGTAGTTAAACAAATTCAGGGAGAGTATGACGTCAAAAATCAAGATTTAATACCGTACCATAAAGTGGTTGTTGAGATTGCAGAATCGTTTGAATGATTCTTCATCGAGTACATTCCACGGTAAAAAAAACGCATACGTAGATGTGCTAGCAGCATTATCTGTGTCCCTGGTGTAGCCTCCCGAAATGAAACAGTTCATTACGGTGAGAACTCACCAGCTCTTCGTACCAATCTACGATGTAGACGACAGAGAAGAGGATATTAAAGAAGCGCATTCAACTCAAGTTGAGTTTGAACCACGAGACTGGCGTTTCCCTATCATAGACTACATTCTACATAGGATTTTACCAGAAGACGTGAAGGAAAGAGACTTAATCCAATGGAGAGCATAGAGGTTCTACTACAACATGAAGAGTCGAATGCTATATCATAGAGGGTACGATGGTTTACTACTATGTTGCTTATCGACTAAAGAAGCGGAATAAGTCCTTAGAGAGACGTATGAAGGAGTTTGTGGTGCACACCAACCTGGTCCCAAACTTTATGACCGAATTAGAAGGATAGGATATTTTGGCTCACCATGATTAACGACGCAGTTGCATACGCCCTGAAGTGTCATGCGTATCAAGTGCACGCAAATTATTTGCACCAACCCTCGGAGCATCTACACCATTTGGCTACATCATGGCCTTTTGAGACCTGGGGAATGGACATTGTTGGTCATATAAATCCCTCGTCGGTCAAAGGTGATCGATTCATCCTGGCAATTACCGATTACTTCTCCAAATATGCTGAAGTGATTCCGCTCAGAGAAGTTAAGGCAAGAAACATCGTGGCATTCATCAAGCACCATATTATCTACCAGTATGGTGTCCTAAGGCGAATCATACATGACAATGGTCCTCAGCTTGTCAGTAATGCCTTCATCAAGTTCTGCGAGAAGTTCAAAATTCAAGACGTCTCGTCGGCAGGTTACAATCCTACAGCCAATGGATTGGCTGAAGCCTTTAATAAGACTATCATAAAGCTTTTATCAAAACTCATGAAGACTAACAAATAAGATTGAAATGATAAACTCGGCAAAGCTCTATGGGCCTACCACACCACAGTTCGCACGCCTACTGGCGTAACCCCATATTCTCTAGTATACAGGTGTGAAGCAGTCCTTCCATTAGAAATTCAAATTCCATATCTTCGAATCGCTCTCATAACCCAAATGATGACTGAAGAACAACATCAGAAACGTATCGAAGTACTCGAAATGCTCGACGAGAAGCGCTTGGAAGCTCAACAGCACATTGAATTTTACCAAGCCAGAATTTCCCGAGCCTTTGATAAAAAGGTTCGACAACGGAGTTTTAAGGAATGTGACTTAGTCTTAGCAGTTCGACGGCCAATGATCCTTAATTCCAAGAAGAAAGGCAAATTCGAAGCCAAATGGGAAGGATCATTTGTGGTAGAGATAGTCTATTCAAACAGCGCATATTGCCTTATTACCAAGGAAGGCGCCCGGCTTATGATACCGATAAACGACAAATTCCTAAAAAAGTACTACCCTTAGTACATTCAGGACAACCCATGTATCGAAAAGTTCCCGGAAGAATACTACGTGTGGTATTCTTAGGGATAACCTAGTTACTACAAAAGGGATAAATAAGAAATCCACATTTAGACTCTGAATGTCTTCAAAGTTGGAACGTATCTTATTATTGATATCGAATTCACCAACTCTCATGAATTCTTTTACTGAGACAAGATTAGACCATTTTGACAAAACAATCTTTCCTCACAAAATCCCCCACTGATCAAATCAATTAACGGTAGGTCCACCAAAATTTCTATCCACCAATCTTTGATAATTTTTAAACTTAACGTGTTAAGTCTTGATCGCTTAACATCAAAATCCTCCATCGAGTGGACAGTACAAGTCGGTATTTTTACTGTTATCTGTATTCCACTCCCATTACTTTCTTGGTCAAACCTATAAAAGTTAGGACCAAAGCCAGAATCTCTTCTCGATTCTTTCCAAGAACGAGAAGGTACACTTTCAATTTGAGTAATCAAACCTATAAAAGTTAGAATTGTCCCCAACCTCACTTGGTCAAACTTGCAATAGTCAAGACCAAGATTGGATTATCTCTTTCAATAAACAAAAGGCTTCCACCTTTTCCTTTTCAGCCAAACCTATAAAAGTTAGGGCCGAAATCAGAACTTTGTCTTAATAAATGAGAAATTCTTTTCTTGGATCAAGTAACCAATCCTATAAAAGTTAGGATTACTTGAATCTTTCCGATTCTCAGAGTGGAGATCCCACTCTTAGTTTCACCTTTTCGGATTCTAGGGGTGGAGATCCCACCTCGAGTCTCCTTTATAACTGGAGATAGAATATAAATTTTTCCTCTTTAGTTTTGGAAGATAGAATATAAAATTCTTCCTCTTCTATTTTCGGTTCGTCTTTAGCCTAAACAAGACCTGGGGACAGAATATAAAATTCTTCCACTCCAGCATTGGGTTTGTCCTTACCCTAAGAAGAGACACAATTCTCAATTCCAAATCCGTGCACTTCATGCACGGGGATTTTATCTTGATCCCTAACTCTAGATAAAACTACGTCTAACATGCATTATCGGGTGCCATATTACCGTAAGAAATGGCGAAGTCTATGAATTCAAAATCATAGCACCAAGTCTAAGAGAATTAACTCTCTTAGCACAACGTTACATGTGAAACGGGTTTTAATAATTCACATGCTAGTCCGATTCAAACGGTAATCGGTAAAGGCATGTTAAATCCGTTGATGGCTAATGATTTGCTAAAAATCCTAAGTCTACGTCTAACACGCATCACCGGTTTAGTCTTTCACCGATTGGAAAAGACACCAGAGTCCGAGTTTAGGGAATTTCATCCCGAAGCCTAAGTAGGGATGAGTCAATGCCTAACACACATTGCTCGGTAGTCTATTCCCATGACAAAGACAAAGTCTATGTATTCAAAATCATAGCACCAAGTCTAAGTGAATTAATTCTCCTAGCATAACGTCACATGTGAAATGGGTTTTAATAATTTACATGCTAGCCCGGTTCAAACAGTTATCAGTAAAGGCAAGCCAAATCCGTTAACGGCTTAGGGTTTGCCAAAAATCCTATAAGTATTGTGTCCTTTTTGTCCCAAATTCGGATAAAAAGAAAATAATATCATGAAAAAAGAAGAAATGCGCTAAATGAAATACTTGGCTTTTGTTAGTAAATCAAGTCAAAACATACAATGATGGTATTATTCTAAACGCAATTAACGACTGAGAATATGAAGTTCTAATTTGGAAAGTTCATCTGCATAGCCCTGCTCAAGCTCGTCTTGCAGATTAGCTCGGACAGAATCTTCAGAAGTGTTCATTATCTCTGCAGCTTCACCTTTTAACCTAACCAGTCTCTCCTATGCAGGCCCTAACTTCTCAAGCGTCTGCCTACAGGAATTCTCTATGTCTGATAGCTCACCGGCAATGAGGACGCCAGACTCCTCGGCGTACCTTAAGGCTTTCTTGAGTTTGGCTATCTCCTCACGGTTGGAATCTAATGAACTAAGTAACTCAGTCCTATCTTTGTCCTTCCTCACGAGATTGGCCATCATCTGCATAACGGAACCCTCTTGAGACTGAATCTCACTCCCAATGGATACTCTAATGTCGTGCCATTGCCTCAGCCTAGATTCCAATTGGGAAGATACGATAGAAGAAGCAGCTCTGGACTTCAACTCCTCCAATCAGCTACCTTAGGATATCCTTCCTCTCTAATCATCGTCATGTGTGGGGCAAGAGAACGCCTGAACTGATCATAACAGTACCCCTGATGAAGGATCTTCTTGATCATTCTGTCAAAGAAGGTGACAAAATAACCAAGATCCCCGCGGAATATGTCTTTGCTGGGGTCGGTATCGGATAACAGGGCCATGACATGCTCGTATGGAGACAATGGAAGTCCTATAAGTAATTGTGCATAAGGATAAGAGACTTTAGAATATGGTGAAGAATTCAAGGAGAATTATAAGCTTACCAGCGGTAACAGAAGTCCCTTCAGTTTGATGACCTATACTACATTCCGCTAATCTAATCTCAGCAGACTCAAGAATAGTAGTGGTCGTGACCGTCGACGATATATCGACTCCGATAGGTGATTCTACAATACCTATCGGGTTTGGGGGAACAGCAACATGAAGATGAAAGTTAAGCGGTTGATCCATAGCCATGCTTCCCTCTAATGGGGAAGAGACAGAACCCTCAGGTAAACTGGGGGTGCTAGAAATCGTAGCAGTATCAGTCCCAGTGACTGGTCCTACGATTAGAACTCCTTGTCAGTAAATAGATATCGACAAATGAAGAGAATGACGGTGTGAGGGATTACATGTGTACCTACGGATAAACCACCCTCAAGTAAACTAGGGATGTCAGAAATCATAGCTGTATCAGTCCTAGTAGCTGGTCCTACGATTAGAATTCCTTATCAGTCAAACAGAGATGTCAACAAATAAAGAGAATAACAAAATTAAAGATTAGATGCATACCTACAGATGAACCATCCTCAACGGATGGTCCTACAGCCTCTCTGGTAGCCTTCTCTGTCAACATCTCGATGAGCAACCTAGTGTCGGATCGCGAGAAACTCGGTGCTGAAACGTACATGTGCTCACTAAATCCCCCAGGATCCATGCCATGAAAAGTATCATGCTCAATCGGTCTCTCCAGCGTAGTATTCGCATGAGAATTTAAGTGTTGGATATATAAAAAGAAGCTAAATGTTCATGATAGAGAAGTGCAGACTCACTTGTGGTAGTGGCAGGAGGTTCTTTTACCCTGATATTCGTGCCCGCGTTCTTCGATTTGTCTAAAAGAGAATAAAGCACGGAAGTGATTAAAGGGGGAACGAATTCCAAATTTCCTAACTCCTTTAACTCCTACTCGAATGGTGTATTAGTGATGTTAGATATACCTACGCATAGAATACTCAACTCAACAGTGTTACCCTGGTTAGCATCTCTGTTTGCTCCAATATACGTAGGCTCATCACAAATGGCATCGCAAAGTTGCTGCACAAAGCTCAAGCTATCCAAATGGCCAGGATCGGAGAATAGAGAGTCATGCGGAAGTTCACCTCCGCCATGGCTTCCTGAAACACAGAGCATAATTAGATTTAGGGAATCCAGAAGAGCACTATTTTAAAGTCATGAAACACTACCTTCTTCTCCACCAGTAGTTACAGTACCTCATAACTCTGCTTCGCGGGCACACTGACCAATATGCAACTTATGAGCGGTTTTCTTCCGCTTTGGGGGACAAACCTCTACAGGACCAACAGGTCGCTCATGCATAGATTTAGTACACATCTTAACCTATGCAGAAGCCTCGGCGCTGGATCGTGATCTCGCGTAACGAAAAATAAGAGGCTCATGCTCATCAACCATCCTACCTGGAGTGACAAGAGTCATCTTGTTAGGATAAGTAAATAAAACCTTTAGTCCTGGCTTTGGAGGAGCCGGTTGAGATTTAGAGCATTACGAACAATGAAGAAACGCCAGATCCATTAATTCTAAAAAGAAAGAGTCTGACAGACCTGTCTCAGATTCTTCCCCGTAAACTCCAACATCGGTGTCCATGTCCCTAAATTCTTCTTCAGAAGTCTCATCCTCATCATCAATAGGAAGGAGCTCATCATCATCCTCCATCTTGTCTTTTCTCGAACGGGAGGGTTTGACAGGTTTCTTCCCCTGTTTCTTCGAAAGCTCAGCCTTACTAGCATCTTTAATAGTAGTTTGAACCAAGTGCTCAGCCTCCAACTCTGAGAGGCTCTTCACATCTAGAAGCTTGTTGGTAGAAAGGAGCCATTTGCAGCTGAGAAAGGTAAGCGATGGTTTGTGTTTGGATGAAGCGAGAGCAAAATTGGCATTGGTACAACCCATCATAGTCCAAAGCCATGCTTGGGCACCGTCAATAAGACCTCCTTCAGTCCTAAAACCTCGGTTCGGGTTCCCAACATATAGTTGGTCATAACTAAACTGATGAACAAAACGGCAAGTGAGATAAGGTTCTATGTGGCAACGACCCTTCCGAAGAACGAGGTATCCAGCATGAATGTTCACCAACCAACGGAAGCAACCAATATCAACAGAGGTCTGACCGGCCCTCAGTTTCTCCTCGCCAATCAATACGTCATCATAACGACCCGAGAAATGAAGAAACCATCTGAAGAATTCCTAGCATTTATGAACATGAAGCTCTCACTGTGCATCAGTGTAGGTCTTCACAAACTATTTGCTCCCCTCTAACAACTACAGAAAAGGGACAGAGGCATCGGTAGTACTAAGCGCTGACATCAAATCAGGACAGTGAAGGACGAGCCATGCCATCAAATACGTATAAGGAAGCTCAACCTTTACGTAGAGAATCTCGGTCGATGGTTCAGACCCCATATGTGTAAAACCATCGACCAAATATCTAAGCTCGCAATGAATACTAGCGACCATCGCCGGAAGCATAGAGAGATCCATTCTGTGAGCTAGCTGGATGGTAGGGAAAAGAACCTTAATGGGCAAAGCATCGAAAAACTGATATGGAACGACGTACTTCTTCAACCAAAGGGCGAGGTACCCCTCCAGAAGGGTCTTAGGCCGAATAGGCTTCCGTGCATGACAAAGAAATGTCCGAAATTTAGTCCCCACCGGAAAGGATCCCTCAACACCAGTGGTAGTGAATGAACAAGCGTCGGCCCTCTCA
The DNA here is from genome assembly GCA_022839385.1 of Asparagus kiusianus. Lineage (NCBI taxonomy): Eukaryota > Viridiplantae > Streptophyta > Magnoliopsida > Asparagales > Asparagaceae > Asparagus > Asparagus kiusianus. The sequence continues at coordinate 8,808 of BQKN01051356.1, read as the reverse complement.
ATTAAGTCATTAATGGCAGAAGGTGTCAAAGGGGCCAACTCACAAATGGTCTCGCCCGAACTGCTCTCCAAATGCTGAAATAAATAATTAGCAAACTGCTTCAAGCTGACATGCTTCTTCCTCTTTGCCAGAGGACTCATCCTGACCAGGGATGTATAATAATAACACGTAAGGTCCCAGAGCGTGTCATACATGTCGGAGGAATCTCTCTTCAGCTGTCCTAACTGCAGGTTAGAGGGAAAGTACTCTTGATATGGGTAATCTCCCATTAGAAGACCAGAAATCTTGTGCATCTCATGGAGATCTAACCCTAACTCTCCACTGCAAGTCAGAAAAGTGTTACTATCAGGGTTATAAGACTCCAGCAATGCTAAGAAATGACGGCTGCTAACTGGGAATCCGTACATAGTGGCTCGTATAGGTGCATACAATCCGCTGCGTTTCAGCTCACTCTCCCAACATCCCAAGATGTAACTAGTCATACGAATCCACCACTTCTTAGGCGGTGAGGATGACCTACCGAAACACCTGAATTCCTTTGGGAGTAACTTCCTCCCAAGTCGAGCCAAACGATTCCTCACAGTATGGGCGACTAGTGACACCTCATCCGATGGTGCTGTATCAAGTCCCAGAATCCCCGGTCGAAGGCCGCGAATATGATTATACCTATCAGTACGTGGGGTCTTATGATGGGGAAAAAATCCATAATGAACTCGATCATGGTTATCTGTGAGATTGCAGGACATATGCCGCTGCAAAGCCTGCGTCTCCAAATAAGCAAGAGAATGCTGACAAGGAATAGAAGGAATGTATTAAAGGATCCCACCATCATCATTCAACCAATGTTCATCATCAAGAGTTGATTTAGCCGGATCCTCAGCATGATCCCCGAATAAATAATCAGGCTTCTCTAAAGCCTGGGAAGAAATAGAATCTTCAGTAAAGGCAGCATCAGTAATCAACTGGCGTAATGAACGGCGACTCCCGTCTCGTATCAATCGATGCACCTCCTTGGGACGACTCTCGTTGAACTGAGGGGTCGGACCAATAGCCTGCCTATCAACACTAGTAGTGAAAGTCTCCTTGTTGCAACCGATAGCATAAGGTGGAAAGCCTTCTGCGGGGAATTAAACTACAGCAAAACAAACATGGAATCAGAAAATTATTCATAAATTATACAAGGGTTGAATTCATCTCACAAGCTAGCGAGATAGAGTCATTCATTGGGTGATTGGCGAGACGATTTCGAGTGTCTTATACAGGAAGGACGGTGTGCATCATCACGTAAACAACGTGGTAATGTACCCCGACCCACGTAGTGTAATACAATACAAAATCACCCCAATATGCCGGAAGACGTGAATTAGCCAAGCAAAACATGTCTTTTGGGCCTCAATCCCCGTGAAGGAGGACGTTGGTTCTTCCCGAGTGACCCATGAAGGGTCCAAACGAGGGCACGATAGAACCCAAAATCATCCTGAGGCCTTAATCCCTACGAAGGAGGACGTTGGCTCTTCAAGCAAAACATGTCTTTTGGGCCTCAATCCCCGTGAAGGAGGACGTTGGTTCTTCCCGAGTGACCCGTGAAGGGTCCAAACGAGGGCATGATAGAACCCAAAATCATCCTGAGGCCTTAATCCCTACGAAGGAGGACGTTGGCTCTTCCTGAATAACCCACGAAGGGGCCAAACAAGGGCATGATAGAACCAGAAATCATCATGAAACCTCAATCCCTATGAAGGAGGACATTGGTTCTTCCAAATGACCCGCAAAGGAGTCAAACGAGGATACAGAAAGCATAAAAACTCACCCCTGTAAGAGGAAGCTACGAGAGCCTCCCTCTCACTATGCTAAGAAGATGAGCGACTCCTACGAAATTGTGGTCGACGTGGGGACATGGTTAACCTGCAACGAAAATCAACGGATCATGTACAATCATAAATCCAAGAACCCAAAAATTAAAAGGGAAATTATGAACTTTGACTAAAATCCTATAAATAAAACAGGGTTTTTAGTTGAAGTCTAATTAAACCTACGGGCTCTATGTATGAAAACAATGGGTTCAAATTGCATTTAAAACCCTCATGACCAACTTTTTGGGTTAAATGCCCAAAATACCCCTCATGTTCAAGGCTAAATTTTAGTCACGAACACATTCGAATTTGGCCATGATCGAAGATAGAAAACTCATCATCCTCGACATCACAAGTTTTGGCCGAATCCCCTTTAAAGTTCGGCCATTTTTGCAAAAAGCCCCTTTAAAGTTCGGTCGTTTCGCAAAAAGCCCATTTAAAGTTCGGCCATTTTGCAAAAAAGCCCCTTCAATCTTCGGCCAACTTTGTACAAATACCCCTCAAAGTTTAGGCCATGGATACACAACCCAAACTCCTAAAATTTCAGCCACTTTGCAAACAAGTCCCTCAACCAATTTCGGCCACTATTTGTAAATGAACCCCTTAACAATGTCCGGCCTTCTTTTACACAAAAAACCCATCAAAGTTTTGTCAAGATGGCATATAATCCAAACCCTAAAAAAAATTTAGTCCTTTGCACAAATAGCCCCTCAAATTTTCGGCCTTTTTGCATAAAACCCCTCAAAATTCCGGCCATTTTCAAAACTCATCTTCAAGATTCAATCTTTTTTCACAAAACCTAACTCATGAGGGCAAAAAACTATGATCTTTGCATACAATTTCATTGCATACCCTCATTACAAGAATAAAGTTTCAATGTTTCTTGTAAAACCTATGGATTCTTAACTAAGAATGCAAGAAAAAAAAGAGAGTTCTTGAAGAGAAGCTTACCCAAATCAAGAGCTTAAAAACTCAATCTAATAAAATCAAGTCTTGAGCTTGAAGATGAGATGAACCCTAGCCTTGAGAGAAGAGGAATTTCGGCCAAGGAGGAGAAATCCGAATTTTTTTGTGGTTGATGGGTTTTAAAAGGGAGAGTTTTAATGGGTTAAGAATCCTTGAAGAAGAGAAACAATGGGTTTTGAATAAGAGGAAAAAGATGGAGGAGTTTTAGGGGGAAATGGCTCTCATTTGAAAATTTAGGAGAGGGAGAAATGAGATTACAACAAGAGGACAAAACAAAAAAATACCAAAATAGGAGGGGTGTCTCAGCCCTGCAACAAGAGGACAAAACAAAAAAATACCAAAATAGGAGGGGTGTCTCGGCCCTACCCATAGGTACAGGTGTCTTGAGCCTAGGCCGGGCCCCCAGGCGCTTTCATGACCTTTATTTCGCCCGTTTTCACCGGTTACTAGTTATTTTGATGAAAATCAACACCAATCAACACTGGTCAACACGTTCGATGAAAAGTCAACACGGGCGATCCAAAACCCTAAGGTCAATGCTGATCAATGCGTAACCCTAGATCAACGCCGGTCAACACATTGCGACGAAAAGTCAAAGTTTGGCGATCCAAAACCTTAAGGTCAACGCCGGTCAACGCGTTATGATGAAAAGCCAACGCTTAGTGATCCAAAGCCCTAAGGTCAACGCATAACTCTAGGTCAACACAGGTCAACACGTGGTGATAAAAATTCAATGTTCAGCTATCCAAAACCATAAGTTCAACACTGGTCAACGCGTAATCCTAGGTCAACGTCGGTCAACCTATAACCCTAGGTCAACGCCGATCAACGCCGGTCAACGCGTTACGATGAAAAATCAATGCCGGGCGATCCGAAAGCCTAAGGTCAATGCCGATCAATGAGTTATGATGAAAAGTTAATGTTGGACGATCCGAAACTCTAAGGTCAACGCTAGTCAACGCGTAATCCTAGGTTAACGTTGGTTAACGGGTAGCGACAAAAAGTCAACGTTAGGTGATCCGAAACCCTAAGGTCAACGCCGATCAACGCATAAGCATAGGTTAATGCCAGTCAACGCGTCATGATGAAAAGTCAACGCCGGGCAATCCGAAACCCTATGGTCAACGTTGGTCAACACGTAACCTTAGGTCAACACCGATCAACGCGTTGTGAAGAAAAGTCAACGCTTGGCAATCCAAAACCCTAAGGTCAACGTCGTTCAACACGTAGCTTTAAGTCAATATATTATAACAAAGATAGTCAGTTCTAAGTCAACTCAACGAGACGAGCCAAAATCAACTCACCAGTTTTTTCGAGACTTCGACGACGGCCAGACGATAAACACAGCGCTGGAAAATTTTTAGCTATTCGTTAAAATATTGAATAGACTAAAAACCGAAGGAGTCAAGAATCAAAGCTAATTACAGGTCCTTTTACACCAACTGAAGGTTGGACCGATTATATCCAAAGTATTTCAGGCTCCTTTATAAAAGAAACGAGACTGAAAAACTTTGGAGGGGGTATCTGTAGACATCAAAAATTGCTTATAAGTTCTCACAAATAGCTCAAAGCTAAGAGAAGATGATGAACGTTACTATCTGAGTCACGTAAGATTAATTGGTGTCGAAGAGCGCATAAAGTAATTCGACAAGCCGTGTGAAGCAACAGAACTGCAGAATAACGAGGATATGAACTGATCGGGAGCCACACTTCACTGATAAAAAGAGGAAGCATCCTTCATTTATTATCTATTCCACATAGGATCCAACTATAGGAGCTTTTAGATCTCCTTGTCGGCTTTCCTACGCACTTTGAATCACGTAATTCTGAGTTCGGACGGCAAAGATACGGTTGAAACGGACATAACACGCGAAATAATGTTCCAGGCCTCAGCGAGACACCCATAGGTGTCTCGACCTTGGCCGAGACACCCACAGGTGTCTCGGTCATGGCCGAGACACCCACTGGTGTCTCCGCTATGTCGAGGCACCCGCTGGTGTCTCGGCCACTACCGAGACACCGCGGGCGTCCGCAGCCCTGAAAACTGATTTTTTCCAGCTTCAAGCCGTTTTTCGACGTTAACCGCCTGGATTTATTCCAACTGATCTGAACCATTCCTAAAACATGATAAAGTGGTTATGAGTGAGGATAAGTGTAAATCGGTCATTCTTATCTGAAAACAGAGGTCCTAAAGACTATAAATACAGCCCAGGGCCTACACTTTTTGAGATCTGGAATTCTCGAACGTCGGCGAAGCTCTGCTAAATTGAAGACTAACGGAGCACGAATTTCAGAAGAGAGGAAGAGATCAGATCGAGTTCTTCAGTACAGAGAAGAAGAGTTCGTCAGATCTACAGTTCCCAATTCTTTTTCTTGAGATTACCCCGTTGCGGTGATCTTGAGAAGAGTGATTATCTCGTTGTTGCCGAGATAATTGCTTTGATTTATTGATTCCTTCATGAATCAACAAAACTCTAGATCTGATCTGATCGTTCGGTGGTCCACGGATATCAACGTCCTCGTGACAAGCCAAGATCCCACGCAAGCAGCGGACGATAAACATCCGTTGCGTTTGTTTAAAAGAAAGTTATAATTTTTGTTAAAAGTCTTATAAAAAGACTATTTCTTTATGTTTGTTGTAAACGTTTAAAGTTGTAATGAGCTCATCAATGAAGAAACAGATTTTCTCCCAAAACATATATGTTTAATTTTATGCTTAGGGTTTAAATCTAATGTTTAACATGTAACATGTGATGTTTATGATTAAATATTATGTCAAGAACAGTAGAATGAATCTGAAACTGCGATATCGACATGATCATGATCATTAGAGTTTATTTTAAAGAGTTAGTTACAGTTTAATATAGTTTATATGCTTTATATTGTCAAAATAAATAAAAATTAGGTTGATTTGCATGTTAAACCCTAAATCTATGTGTTCATGTGATTCAAATTTTTTAAACAAACTCCAAGTTAAGTATACATGACAATGGGATCAAGTTTTATTCATATAATCTATTAAAAACCCGAGTTTTTAAAGAAAACATGAGAGAAGAACAAACTGTGCATTTTTTGACCTGTTCAGGTCGACTGATAGTAGATCATCAGTCGACTGACGGGCTCATGTTTACCCTGTTGTTTTGTGAACAGCCCTATCAGTCGACTGATTAGGTTGTCGGTCGATTAATCAGGTCGGTTTTTGTGAGATTAAACCTTTTGCTTGTGTGTTCGTTTGGTGAGCATTTTTTGTGCAAGACGTGATCTGATATTTACGCATAGTTTGAGGAGTATATTACGAGGATTGAGTATGCATGATTACAATGTTTGGAGTATATGTACGACCGATTAGGCAATGGGGCAGAGTTTCGAAAAGCCGCAGGTTGACAGATTTTCAGCATAGTCGCCGTCATATATGTTTTGTAGTTCTGCTCCACAGATGTTTAGTTTATATTTCTAGTTGATGTTTAGATTTGTATTACAATTTGAGAGCTGAGAGAGCTTATGTACTTTTCAGTTGACTCTTGTAGTTGAGATTTTAGATCATTTATTTCAGATTGTTGGACATATTTTCTTTTATATCTGTTGAGACCTGATTATTTGGAGATTTATCAAGTATTTTTGTGTTCTATTTCTTCTCATCATCTCTTTTATATCTGCTTGTACCTGTACTGTCTTATTTTATTCCAATAAAGGGATATTTCTGTGATGGTGAAACATGTCATTCCATAGTATAGATGCATGACAGGTTTGACATCATTAGTTTCACCTTAGACTGCAGCTTTGTGTGAACCCGGCGGCATCACATCATTCAAGTACTGTGTAGCCTACTACGGCTCGGGCTCTGTCTTAGCTTGTCTAGCTCCCTGAGCACGGGACCCACTTCGACCATGACCTCATCCTGACATTTATAATTTTAGGAGGAGATCTTATAAGACACAATAAATGAGGCCTCGAGCATAAATAACTTAACATATAACAATAAGAAAACATATCACATAGTATCCTCAAAATGCTTTATAAGCAAAGTAAGATAGTCATTATAAAAAAAATTTGAAAATTTCGAGTTATACATATAACGGCCTCACTCAAACTAGAAATTTCTAGCGAACTCTATACATGAACCTTAGGAAACTCTATACTAGCTCCACGACTCGACGCAGGATAACCTAAGAATGCTGGAACTAGAACTCTGATACTAACTGTGACGCACCTAGTTTCACACAAGGCTACATTCCAAGATGAATCTAAGGATGTCAAACCTACCACGCACCTAATACTGTACAACAACATGTTTCACCATCACAATAATATCTCTATAGTGGAATCAAATACAAGAAGTGCAGGTAGAAGCAGATTGATTTAAGGTATTGATACAAGGAACATAATGTCTGTTCGCGGGAAAATTTGTAGCTTTCTTCATTGATTCCATTGCACACTCTTGTAACAGTTTATCGATTACAAAGATCCGGTCTTTTTATAAGATCCGGTTACAATGAAAATCAAAACAAAGAAATAAAAATTACAACTTTTTTCTTGTTTACCGAACAAATCATGAGCTCCTGTTTTGCGGTCGCTCGCTTGCGTGGGTTGTTTGCCTGCGTCGGGGGTTTATCCGTTGACCACCGCGAGATCTAGATCCGGTCGGATCTACACAGTACGACGGGTATTATTTCGCCAAGGAAATAATAGCCGGGGGGATTAATTCACCAAGGAAATAATCGCCCTAATCACGGGATCAAAGACCAAGCTTTGATCCGGAGGAAAACTACGTAGATCTGAGATCCGATCCTCTCGAACTCTTGCCTTATTTGGCGTTGACGATCGCCGAGCACCGGATCTAGAAGTCCAAGTCTTCAAAATCTTAAAGCTCCAATCTTTTTAAGTTTTGAGATCTGAATTTGGCAGAGCTTTGACTCCAATTTTTCCAACCCTTGAACAAATGAACCTGAAGGCCTATTTATAGGCGCTCTGAACTGTGCCCGCGCACGGAACTGGGCCGGCCACCTATAGGTGGCTCGGCCAAACCTATGGGTGGCTCAGCTTTGGCCGAGCCACCCATGGGTAGCTCAGCCTTGGTCGAGCCACCCATACCGAGCTACCTATGGGTGGCTCGGCCACCGAGCCACCTAGAGGTGGCTCGGCTTTGGCCGAGTCCCCCAGATGTTCATTGATTTGCCTCTTTGTACCCATTTTCCGGTTCTGTGGTTGACTTGTTCGGATTCGATCCGATTCCTGATTTGGCAGTAAATCCACTTCTGAGTTTGAGTCCGAAACGAATCATTGGTTCGATCTCAATTCGTCCGAGTCTGCTATTGTTTGGATGGTTCGTTGACTCCCCGAATCTTTGGCTTGATTCCGCACGCGAGTGGATTTATTCCATTGTTTGAGTGCGGTTCGTCAGCTTCGTAGCCTCGTTAATCCGCTTCGTCGCGTATCGCTTGGCTTCGGCATTGTGGACTAATGGTCGTGCTTGGATACGTCGCCTGATGGTCGGTTCTGTCGAATCGGCGTCGTCGAGCTGTGTTAAGGGACCTATAGGCAGTTTTATACGCCTACAATGTCAAGAAAAGATCCAAAAATAAATGTAAATATGCTCCAACAGAAAAAAAAAAGAAAATATAGGTTATATTCTGAAGTAAAAGTAATAAACCTCTAAACACAAGAGTCAACTAAAAAGAGTACTAAGGCACTCATCCTCCAACATGAAATACATCTTTAAGACTAAAAATGAATAATAAGCTACAGTGGAGCACTAATTAACTACTAATAGATGACGGTGAGCTAGATTGAATCTGCGTTAACCTACGACTCTCTGAATGCCTGACTCGCTGCCTGAAAAAGATGAAAACAACGAGCGTCAAAGCGCTAGCGAGAACATCTTCATCGCCCTTAGGGGGAAGGGGGCTAGGTGTATAAAAATAGAAGATATAGTGTTCGCGGGGAAAATCGTTGCTTTCTTCACTGATTCCATTGCTATCTCAAATAACTG
>BQKN01051354.1:0-20580 GCA_022839385.1 Asparagus kiusianus | reverse complement strand
AAAAAATTATTTTTATAATCTTTTATTTTTATAATTTTTTGTACTTGTAATTTATGTCATTTCAATTAATTAAAAAAATTATGTTATTTTTTGTAATTTTTATGTATATTTTATGCTTTGTTGTTTTTTTTAAATTTAAAAAAAATTAAAAATAAAAAAAACCGGGCCGGCCCGGAGCTCGGCCCGAGGTACCCGGGTCCGGGCTCCGGTTTTGCCCGGCCCGGGCCCGGATTTCCGGGCCAGGCCGACCCGGATGGACAGGTCTAGGCTCGGGTTGGAGTCGATGATTTTGGGGTAAAGGGGTTTTGATGAGGATCACTACTCGATTTTGATGGGTTAGGGATACAGATTTAAGTGGGATATTGAAAGGCGTAATTTTGGGGTTTTTACCATGTTAATGTATAAATACATGATACTCTACATCTAAATAATATAATTTGGGTTTAAAGTCAAATACAAAAAGCTGATTGGGTTTAAACACACAAACAAAAAATGTTGGGTGTAAAGATAAATCAAGGTAAACTTTTGGGCCTAGAAACAAATTAGACGAGGCAGAGATACCTAATCCACCTACTTATTTAGTAAACTTATCCTAACAAATGGAAGATACTTAACACTGTCACTTTAACCCAACTCTTAATGGGTCCCATTTGTCACATAAAAGGGTGTTAGTTGGATGTCGATACCCCAATAAGTGGGTCCCTACAATGCTTAAATCCTAAATTATGCATACAAATAATGTGGATAAAGCCAAATCTTGTGATTAAGTACGTAGGAACATTGGGAGATTGGATCTTGTGTAATCAAGTACAAATATTGAATCATCAGACTGACGAGTGCATTGACACTCAAGCCAATATGATAACTCGGATGTTGGGTCCGAATAACTTAAAAGGGCAAACTTCATACGCCCACCGCCCCGGGGGTGGGTTTTTGGGTTTCGGGCGGGGCGGGGCGGGGGGGTTGTTGCATGGGACGGAAAAAAGCAGGCACATACACACCCAAAAAAAACCCCATGACTACTTTACAATGGATATGTGATGTTCTTTGTTTGCGAGCTCATGGTATGGACTTAATTATGCTGTTATATGTCTTAAGTGAAAAAATCAAAACGATTGAGTGTTTTCCAGGAATTCCTCAAATTTACTGGGCATTCATAGAGAAAGTTCCAGATTTTGGGGGTTTAGTGAAATTTACTTTACTAGTAAAAAAAATAAAGGACAAAGAAGGGTGAGGTTTGATTTTAGCCAAGTTATTATGACCTTTTTCATCTATAAGCAAGCTACATGATCTTGTTAGATAACTCTTGAACTTCACATCCCACCTTATTGTTCACCGCGTTACATTCATTATAAATTGATGTATATAATTTTACAAATCTTCTATTTTCTTACAAAATATAAAGAAGAAACAACTCCACACTCACACATTATTAGGTAATACATTTTAAGGTAAACTTTAAACCCCCCACAATTCCCCCACCCCCCAAAAAAAAAAATCTGGCCAGATAATCCCTTTAAACTTTAGAAATGCAATGAAACACATTAACTAGCGATGCTAGATTATTTAAACATGCACATGAAAATCACGTACTAGGTTCGACTGACCAAAATATTCCTGATGAAAAACTCTTTTGACATCCTTTTTCTAATAATTTTAAATGCAATATTCAAAAAATAAAATCCACAAAATCGGTCTAAATTTGGTTCAATTTTGAGAATAATATATCAAAGTCCTGATTAATTAATTTAATTTGATAAATAGACTGCTACTTTTAAAAAAGGACACTTAAATCTTTTTACCAATTAATTCATCAAAAGTAGTTAGGGAGGTTAGTTGAAAATTTTGAAAATGTATGAGGACTTTTCTAATACACATCAAACTTAAGGAGAGTTAGGTGACAATTAAAGTTTAGGGGGTTATATTAAAATCAGCCAAACTTATAGGGGGTTTGCAAAATGTACCCAACAAAATATGTGCCAAAATCTCATTATCTATAATAATATTTCCACAAGGTGTTAGTAAGCGTGTTACATTATTGCACGAGCATTTCTTTATTGTTAGAGACTAAAATAAATAAACGAACAAATATATACTTGCTATTGGAAAACCCTCAAGAATTTAAGGTATTAATTTAGATTATCAAAATTACTAATAAACAGTAAACCTAACCCAACTGAAAATCCATTAAACGAATGAATGAGTGAATAATTCTAACTATTTTGATAGTGAAAATATGTATTTTCATATCCAGTTATAATTTGTAAAAGAATACTAATAAGTATTACAATATGACAGCTATTCGTTTCACTACAAATGCAAATTTTTCAGTAAGTTTAATAATTGTATAAAAGCATCACTTTCAGATAAATGTCCTGGGACTATAAAAACAACTTACATCCAATTTATTTTTCTAACTACAACCCTAAAAAGTTACTCATCCGAACATATATAGCTAAAAATTTTAACTGTTTCCAAACATACAGCTGAAATTTCTCATGAAAGAGTGCAAATTTTATCAGAAAAACACTCATACAGCTAAGGTGAATTGAACCATAGAGAGAAGAACCAAAATTTACAAATTACATCAACTGTGAGTGGGATGCCCTGAAATTTGTACTCGCCTCGTTCTCTAAGGGGGTGTTTGGTTGCATTGTTTTTGAGAAATGTTTTCTCAAAAAGTACAAACAATGGCATTTCTGTAATTAAGAGTTTTCTATAGATTTCCACAAACTATGTTTGGCTCAAAAAAGATTTACAGAAACGTTTTCTGTAAAGTATAGAAAAGTACCAAAATTTATAGAAATTGATTTCCTTCTAAAATGGGCGGAAATCTCTTGAAAATCTGACGCGTTTATTATTTAAATAATAAAACTCATTAACACTTTTCTATAAAGCTCTCACTTTCCTATAAAGTTGGGGGTGTTTGGTTACATTTCTATAAATTATATGAAATGTTGTTATTTTCCCAAAAGTTATGAGTAATTTTCTTATTTTGAACCAAACAAGCACAATACAAAAAATAAGAAAATTTGTACTTTTTAACTTCTCAAAACTTTTCCTATAATTTTTTTAAGAAATACAAAAAAATCAAATTTTGGATGGAAAACATTTCCTATAATTTATAGAAATGTAACCAAACACCCCCTAAATTTTCCTTATCGCACTTGCCATTTTCACACGGATGAAACCCGTGCATTGCCCGTTTACAGTAGAGCCAACATTCCTCGGGCACGCACCTAACCGCTAAATATAAGTCATCAACCGCCATAACTACCGATAAGACAGACTGAAGGGCAATTTCGTCAACTACAAAAACATGGGGTATTTTAGTAATAGTATCATCACGTGACGATGGGTCTTTCGTAGAAGCGGCGCTTCACGGATTTAATTATCCAAAAAAAGACGACTCAATTACAAAATGACCCAGAAATTAACCCAACTTGTCTAATTGCGAGTTGGGGGGTCCTCTTTCTGGTTACTAGTTTGGGGTTGAGGAAGCCCCAGCTGTACCTTTTCTGGTCGAAGGAATCAAAGACAACGAGCAAGAGAGTGGGCGTTGTCTAAAATCGTAGTCATCACGATCTCCCAAAAGAATCCCTTTCCTTTTCTTTTTTTTTCTTTTTTTGCATTTGAAGTCTGATTTTGCCGGTCATTTTTCGATCTAAATCCAAGCCCTAGGATTCCTCGATCGGTGTTTTGGCGGCAGTTTCTGCTAGATCCAAGAGTCGCGATCTCTTTGCTTGTTTGATCCTTTATTTCTGAGATCTGGCTCGTTCTGCACTTTGAAGATCGGAAGATTAGGTAAGAGTTATTTTTTCCCTTTTTTTTTTATAAAACTAGATATTTTGGGTAATTTTTTCATTGATTTTGGTTAGTTATGATACCAGAGATCTATAAAAGATGCAAAATATTTGGGGAAATATCGGAATGCCACGGAGCAGTGGGCATGATTTCTTTTTTTAGCAGATTCTGTTCTGTATCCGATGGCTGAGAATTTTGTTTTTCTAGTTATCTTTTGAGTCCTTATCTTAAGTGAAAATGAAAATTCGTTGCGTCAGTCTCTAATAATTCGAGTTTTATACTGAAATACCAGTGTTGCTTGGAAGAATTTTATTATTTTCTGTGTCAATGTTTTGTGCATTTTCAACTTTTTGGGTGTTTTGGATCTGAAAATAAATATTACTGGAAATAAAAGATTTGGATGTCAGCTAGAAGTCATGGCCGCTCGCCGTGTGGCAAATTCCACATGTAGCTTAACTTCGGTGCAAATTAAATTTTGATAAACAAATTGAATGCAAAGGTAAAGAGTCTACTATTAATCAGTTTCATTTGGCAAAATAAAACCTCATAAAGTTAAATCATTTATAAAATTACTTTTTTTTCCTTTAAGAATTTGGAGTTGACCATACTATGTACTAATTCCAAGGTCACCCGTGATAGTAACATGTGTTTTGACCTTTTCTTCCATTCAAATGAAGAACAAATCAACAAATTTTCAGCCAACAGAACTTGGTCTAGTTCTTTTCTCAGGTCTTTGGATGGGGTGGAAGGAAATCCTGATGCTAAAGTTGTAGCAGCATTAAGGAGATGAAAGGAGTATCTTGGGGATTGATAATTGGGGTAACAGTTGGGGTGGTAATAGGACTGCTTTTAGCCACAGCAGCTTTGTTCTGCTTTAGACTCCGGAAGAGGCGAGCTCAGATAGGCAACAGTAGCTCAAGAAGGGCTTCGACAATTCCAATCCGAACAAATGGTATTGATACTTGCACAATTCTTTCAGACTCGACCACTGGTCAGGAATCACCCAAAGCTTCAGAGACTAATGGTGGGTCTTTGTGGCTTGATGGACCTAAGAAAAAGAATGTTGTCTCTGTTTCTGGTATACCAAGATATCCTTACAAGTAATTTCTTTGCCATCCTCTTCATTTAAGTTTTGTTCTTACAATAACAAATTTCCACTGCTTACGAGAAACATATTTGATATGAACGTTTTTATTTTGCTATAAATCTTGATTCCTACGGTTGTAGTTCTAGTTCTACAACATTCTGTATGTTTCTTTAACTGTTTGCAATAGTAATTTATTATTATATCCTTTATGCATACGTGTAAAATGCGATGACTATATAAGATGTTCCCCTGCCTTCTGATTGGTCCTTTGTTAAAGAGCTCAATTAAATTCATGGACACCTGCATAGAATTTGACACCCTTCTTGTTGATTTTTAGTGTATGATGCAAAGCCAACTGGCTCTTGTCTAGTTTTTTGCAAGTTGGGATTGCTTCAAATCTAGATTAATTGAGGAATGAGATATTTGTTGTCAAATGCTGTAGATAATTGGCTACCAAATACTGCAATACCCTCTAAATGCAAATTTAATCTTAGTTCCTGATGGAAGAAAATAAATACCAAGCATAGGGAAAGGACAGGTGGGTTTCGATGTAGTGAATTCAATACTTAACCCAATTAAGGTTGTAATATATGCCTCTTCTTGTGTTAGTCTCTTTGTTGCACTCTTCATTCACACCTAATACCAAATCTATGAAGTAATGAGTTTGTCGTATAAGATCTCTTGCTTCTGCTACCTCCCCTTTGTAGGGACAATTCCAATGTCACTTCCTTTCAAATTTAGAGCTCCATGGGAGTAACATTGTAACATGATCCGAGGAAGAATCATATTCCCTGTCCTCAGATAAAACTTGTGTAGATTTTCATGAAGGATTCTTAATTGGTTCGGCGGCTTCCAAGAAGATCATTATGGCTATTTGAGTACATAATTCGTAACGAACTTTTCCAGTGATACCTATATATTTAAGTGCCACACGCTAACATCCTCTTTTATGTTCATCAATCTGTATATTACTGTTCTTGTGATAGTTGGTTTGCTGACTTTATTAGTTACGACCCTACCATCAAAAACCTTAGCTTACACTATGCTAATCCTAAGATTCCTAACCAAACTAGAATCCCTACCTATAACACTTTAGGCTGCTCAAGAATACTTTTGCTCCTGAATTTGATGTTTCTTTGTAGCTGTAGTGTACAATGAACCCCTTTTATTTCTTGGATTGGATTTCACTTGACTGTCTACGGCTCCATTGCGTGTGCTCGGGGTAGAAGTTTTGTATAAATGTATCGCCGTGTTATTAAGTATTTTGCTTTAAGTTCTTTTCTCTATAAGAGGTGGAATAGAATAACCCGGTTGAAGCGTAATGATCATACGTCTGTAATGCATTGTATGTCCCATAATAGGTCCCATTCTTCTACCCTTTCGGGGGAGTCGATGACTATTCATAGCTATTACCTTGACACCAAAGAAGAGTTCGACCCAATGCTTTATTTCTGTCCTAGTTAAGCTCTAAAATTGGTAGAAGCTTCATTTTGTATTCACTTCTTCTGATGGTAACTTGTAGCGTTGTATTTTCAGGGATTTGCAGAAAGCTACCAGTAATTTTACGACAGTTGTAGGTGAAGGGGCATTTGGTCCTGTTTATAAAGCTCAAATGTCAACTGGTGAAACAGTTGCTGTTAAAGTGCTTGCTACTGATTCTAAACAGGGGGAGAAGGAGTTCCAAACAGAGGTGCTGCGTCTGGGCTAGATTCCATTACTGAAATCACTTCCCTTTTTTTTCCGATCAGCATGAGTTCTTCCTAGAAAGAATATCAGTTGCTATAATATCAAGGAACAGATATCTATACTTTCAGGAAACTAGTTGAAACATATTTGAATGTTTATGTCAATCTCACACCCTAAAATGTTCTGCAATTGTTGACAGACAATTACTTAGTTTTGACTATGACCAGTACATAAGAATAAATTTGTTCTGAAGCATAATATGCACAAATATCAGGCAATAGTTTCGTGGTCTGAACTATTAAAATATACTTCAGGAATTGCCAAGCTGATATGTATTGCATCTATCTACAAAGTTTTTGTCAGCTCCTAACTCAACATTATTGGTATATATTTGGTAAAGCGAAAGGGGAGCTCTTTAGTCTCAGTTGTGAGTTTTTGATTTTCAATGCGCTAGGAAAAAATTATCTTTCATTATATAGACTAGCAATTGATCTTTATTCCATGGTAGCTGAGCGTAAATATTTTAGGTAGCGTATGACCTCATAGCTTTCTAATGGTTTCCTATACTTGAAAAATAGTATATCCCTATTTTTGAACTTTAGATGTGAATATAATCATTAAGATTGCATTCTATGCTGTATTCATCTTATTATTTTAAAGAAATGCAAAGAAGATTTATGCATTTTCTGATCCCTTTTCTTCTATTATTTGTTATACTGCTATCTTTAAAGTGAGAACTGTAAGTGATCCTTGTAGAAGGAATTTTTTCAGTCTAATTTCCTTGCTTTCAGGTCCTACTTCTTGGGAGGTTGCATCACAGGAACCTTGTTAATTTGGTGGGATACTGTGCAGAAAAGGGCCAGCATATGTTAATATATGTATATATGCCTAACGGCTGTCTGTCTTCCCACTTGTATAGTAAGTATAATTGGTTAACGGACCTTGTACCTTGCGTTTCGGTCGTACTGTTTTAGAATCATTTGTATGTTAAAAAAATTGTTCCTGAATATTTTGAAATCATTTATGCGCTTAAAATTTTGTTCATGGTTTTATTACATGCAATTAGGCTAGTTTGATAGCTCTATCTATCACAATATTTGTTTTATCTCCGTCATTTTCTACTGTTAACTCATCCAACAGGATAGCTTGGTGTATTCTTTTAGCGCATAGATGAAAATGTTAGCTTTTGTTTTTCCTGGTTCACAACTTCTTTATTATGGCTATAGGTGAAAAATATGGACCGTTGAGCTGGAATCTGAGGATCCATATAGCTCTGGATGTTGCAAGAGGCTTGGAGTACCTCCACGATGGCGTATGCTACTCTTAATACAGAAAATCAATTGATTCATCATAATATCTTCTAGAATAGGAAGTGTTTCATGCTTTGAAATATTTTTGCTTCTTAATGCAGGCAGTTCCTCCTGTAGTCCATCGGGACATCAAATCCTCAAATATATTGTTGGATAAGTCCATGAAAGCCAGAGTATGTATCTTGTTGACATGGTTCTGAGTTTTTTATTCTTTCATAAATAGTTATACTTACTATTTGAGTATTTGGGGCAGAGATCGGTTCAACTTCTCCATGTTTTCTAGTGGTATAAAAAAGTCTCCTGCAGACAGCATTTGTGTGCTCAAGATCATATGATTCTGCCCATGCTAATTTTTTATTGTGTAATGTGTTCTTCAAGCTCCATAGGAACCCATGCTCATAATAGGTGGGCTGGGAACATGTAATTCATTTGATGACCCTAGTAGTCCTTGAAATCGTAGGGTTGCGTGATTCACCGGAAAAGGGAATGATAGATACGTTTTTTTTTTGTATAAAGGGATTATTAATTACTCGTTGAATTTCTTCGAGGCATTTCCCATTAAGTAATTTATACAAGTCGCTAGTCTTCCTTCCATGGAATTTTCCATAATTCATATGATTTCCAAGATACGGAATGAGAAACTTGTTAAGCTTGGTGAAAACATATCTGTTTCGATAATCTTATGTTCATCATATATTGTGAGCACTTGGGTCAATCACTTTACACAGCTCGCTTGTTATAAAGAATTTAAGAACATGAGACTTCGTTATTGTCCAAGTGAACAGAAAAATCTACAGTTTTTTTAGTGTTCTTACTTATGACAACCATTTAATTTAACAGGTTGCAGATTTTGGACTTTCAAGGGAGGTCAGTCACGATGCATCAAATATCAGGGGAACCTTTGGCTATCTGGATCCCGAATATGTATCGTCAAGGTCCTTCACCAAGAAAAGTGATGTGTACAGCTTTGGAGTTTTGCTTTTTGAGTTGATTGCTGCCCGCAATCCACAGCAGGGTCTTATGGAATATGTTGAACTTGTAAGATCTCTCTATCACTGGACATTTTTTCCTTTAAATTTGTTCTCATCTATGTTACCTTTGTAAACAAAACCTCAAGCTTATAAATCAGGAACCAATGACTTGGGCTTAAGATTTTCAAGCACAAACCCTGTTCGTATCAGCTTTGGTTTGGGTTCTGGTTAGACTGGCCAAACCCAGTTCCATTTTTCAGACCTCCTTGCAATCAAAGATAAAGTTTCAAAATTGTTACAGGCTGGTAGAGGTACATTTCAAGTCTGAGTACAATATATATACATGATAACGGAAGATGGACTGAGCAAAACTCCATAACGTTATATTTGAAGTTTGATGAATTCATGTGAATAAGGCATGGGGCTTCAAACTTGGGCTTTAACCCATGTGTGCCATATTGTGGACTCTGAGACTTGTCTGACTCTCTCGAAATGTATTAAACACATGGAAAACATGGTAGCATCCAAAGGAGGAGGGAAAATGTGTCAGCTGCTATCAGCTGCAATTCTCAGAAAAGTGCATGTCTTGAAATATGTCCAAACAGTTGTAGATGTTGGATCAAGGTGGAGATTCAAACCTCCGCGCTCTGGCGACGAGGTCAGAGGCGAGGTTGAGGTCGACACATGCGAAGTTGGGGGCTAACGAAATCTGTTGGCGAGCTCGAGTTCCCCCCTTTGCAGGCGAGCTTCTCCAGGCGAGGACGAAGCTCAGACGAGTTCGACGACAGCTGCAGGCAGAACTCTTGAGCAGGCAAAGGTGCAGGCGAGTCTCAAGCGCGTGCGAACTTTGGTCAGGCGAGATCGAGGCAGGCGGATTTTGCACAGGCTAGTTGACGACTTGCAGGCGAGTTTAAGTGCTCGATCCAGGCTGTCGACAGCCAGTCGACAGCTCAGCTAGGGTTTCCCTATAAAAGGGAAACCCCAGGGTCGAAACCATGATCTCTCCTTTTTGCGATCTCAAGACTTCCTGGCGGCGGCAATTTCTTCTTCCCCCTTTCTCGTTTCTTTTCTCCAACGCTCAACTTGTTTGAGGGGAGATTTAAGAAGCTGAGAGAGAACTTATTGTGGGAATATCCTTTATTTAAGAAAGAAGTTAAGAGGGGTATTTAAGAAGAAAGGGAATCGTACTGTAGCTATAGTAACGATTGTTATTATTGAGGAATCTCAAGTTTGAGATTCGCTCTTGAATTGTAATTTCTTGTTAGATTAATAAAAAATTTACTGTGTGGCTCCCGAGGACGTAGACAGTTGCCGAACCTCGTTAAATTTTGGTGTACTTCCTTTATTCTGCGTTTCTGCTGTCTTAGGGGTTTCGGCGTAAATTCCCAACAACCGATATCAGAGCGTGAAACGATCTAGAGGAAGTCAGATTCAAGTGGGAGCCATGGCCGCAGATGAAGGAAAAATTAGACTTGAGAAGTTTGATGAAACAGATTTCGGATTCTGGAAAATACAGATAGGATTATCTGTATCAGAAAAATCTGTATCAACCACTATCGGGGAAGAAGTCAGATTCTATGAAGGCAAATGAGTGGAACCTTCTAGATAGACAAGTCTTCGGAGTTATCAGATTGACGTTGACTCGCAATGTTGCGTTCAACATAGCGAAAGAGAAGACTACAGCGGGTCTTATGGCAGTTCTCTCAAATATGTATGAGAAGCCATCAGCCGCAAATAAAGTTCATTTGATGCGGCGATTATTCAATCTAAGAATGACGGAAGACGCGTCAGTAGCACAACACCTCAATGAACTCAACACGGTCACAACCCAATTGAGTTCAGTTAAAATTGAGTTTGATGAGGAAGTTCGAGCGTTGATACTCTTGTCTTCCCTACCAGAGAGTTGGAACGCTACAGTGACAGCTGTGAGTAGCTCGTCGGGAAGCACCAAGTTGAAGTTCGATGACGTTCATGATCTGGTTCTCAGTGAGGAGATCCGACGGAGAGAGTCGGGTGAAGCTACAACCTCTTCAGTATTGCATACAGAGTCAAGAGGTAGAAATTCAACCAGAGGGAACGGACGAAGCAAATCAAACTACAGAGGTAGATCAAATGACCGGAGATCCAAGTCAAGAAATCCAAGCAACAGCTCGAAGGCTATCGAGTGTTGGAATTATGAAAAGATCGGGCATTACAAGAATCAGTGCAAGAGTACACAGAAGGAGAATGAAGCGAAAGCAGAGGTGAATGTCACGTCCACTTCAGGAGGAGACGACGCATTGATATGCTCTTTGGAGAGCAAGAAGGAATCTTGGGTGTTAGATTCAGGAGCGTCGTTCCATGCTACTTCTCAGAAAGAATTCTTCGAGAAGTATACTTCCGGAAATCTTGGATACATATATCTTGGTGATGATCAACCGTGTGCTATTGTGGGCAAAGGTGAAAATTAAGTTGAACGGGTCAGTATGAGAGCTAAAGGATGTCAGACATATTCCCGACCTGAGAAAGAACTTAATATCCGTAGGCTAGTTGGCTGGCGAAGGATACACTACGACCTTCCATGGAGATGATTGGAAGATCTCAAAGGACGTAATGACGATTACCCGAGGCAGGAAGACTGGTACCCTATATATGACAGCAGATACACGTGTTTAATCTCAGTTGCAGCAGACAATGAGACTTCAAAACTGTGGCACCAGAGACTCGGTCATATGAGTGAAAAGGGGATGAAAATCATGCACGCAAAGGGAAAACTCCCAGGACTGCAGTCAGTGGAGATGGATATGTGTGAAGAATGCATACTTAGAAAGCAGAAGAGAGTCAGCTTTCAGACAAGTGGCAGAACCCCCAGAAAAGAGAAGCTAGAGCTCGTTCACTCAGATGTTTGGGGACCAACAACCACCGCGTCCATTGGTGAAAAACACTACTTCGTGACTTTTATCGATGATCACTCTCGAAAAGTGTGGGTCTACTTTCTGAAGCATAAGTCAGAAGTATTTGAGGCTTTCAGGAGATGGAAAGCTATGGTCGAGAATGAGACTGGTCTGAGAATAAAGAAGCTCAGGACCGACAATGACGGTGAGTATGAAGACATCGGATTCAAGAAGTTCTGCTATGAGCACGAGATCAGAATGGAGAGAACCGTGCCCGGCACGCCTCAGCAAAATGGTGTAGCTGAACGGATGAACCGAACGTTGACGGAGAGAGTCAGAAGCATTCGGGTACAGTCAGGCCTACTGAAGCAGTTCTGGGCAGAAGCAGTCAACACAGCAGCTTACTTGATCAACCGAGGTCCATCGGTTTCATTGGAGCACAGAATACCAGAGGAGGTATGGTGCGGAAAGGAGGTAAAACTCTCACATCTTAAAGTTTTCGGTTGTGTAGCTTACGTGCATATTAGTGATCAAGGCAGGAATAAGCTTGATCTCAAGTCAAAGAAATGCACTTTCATCGGCTATAGTGAAGATGAGTTCGGCTACCGCATTTGGGACAACGAAAACAAGAAAGTGATCAGGAGCAGAGATGTGATATTCAATGAGAAGGTGATGTACAAGGACATGCATAAGACAGATGATTCAGAGAGCGAGTCAATATTTGTAGATGCAGATGGTGTCCCAAGTAACCTCTCGAAAGAACCCAATGCAGAGGGTCCTCAGCCAAAAGAGCCTGTTGGACAAGATGGTGCGCAGGAGCCCGACGCATCAGCTCCGATATTAAGAAGATCTTCTCGTCCTCCTTTACCCAACAGGAGATACATGAACTATTTGTTGCTGACAGATGGAGGGGAGCCTGAAAGCTATGATGAAGCTTGTCAGGGTGGAGATGCGAGCAAGTGGGAGCTTGCCATATGAAAGATGAGATGAAGTCTCTCATCTCAAACCAGACGTGAGAACTAGCTGAGTTACCTACGGGTAAGAAGGCACTCCACAATAAATGGGTGTACCGGGTGAAAGAGGAGCAGGATGGCTCCAGAAGATATAAGGCCCAACTAGTTGTCAAAGGATTCTAGCAGAAGAAAGGAATTGACTACACCGATATTTTTGCTCCCGTGATGAAGCTAAATACTATCAGGACAGTGATGAGTATTGTAGCAATTGAAGATCTTCATCTCGAGCAGTTAGACGTGAAGACGTCGTTTCTTCACGGAGATCTAGAAGAGGAGATATACATGCACCAGCCAGAAGGTTTCTCAGAAGAAAAGAAAAAAAACCTGGTGTGCAGACTCAAGAAGAGCTTGTATGGTCTGAAACAAGCCCCAAGGCAGTGGTACAGGAAGTTTGACGGGTTTATGCACAAGGAAGGTTTTCAGAAGTACAATGCCGACCACTGTTGCTACTTCAAAAGATATCAGTCCAGTTATATCATCCTATTGCTGTATGTTGATGATATGTTGGTTACAGGTGCAGATATGGAGGATATCAGGAGTTTGAAGCAGCTGTCAAAGGAGTTTGACATGAAGGACTTGGGTCCAGCGATGAAGATCCTTGGAATGCAAATCACGAGAGACAAGAAGAAAGGGTTCTTGCAGTTGTCTCAGACGGAGTACATCAACCGTGTTTTGTAGAGATTCAACATGGGCGACGTCAAGCCAGTGAAAACACCATTGGCCAGCCATTTTCGCCTATCGAAGGATCAGTCTTCTCAGTCAGAAGAAGAGAAAGAGAGTATGACTAAGATCCCTTACGCCTCAGCTATCGGAAGTTTGATATACGCAATGGTATGTACAAGACCATACATTGGTCATGCAGTGGGAGTGGTCAGCCGGTTTATGTCGAATCCAGGAAAAGCTCATTGGAAAGCAGTCAAGTGGATTCTGAGATATCTACGAGGCACCACACAGAAGTGTTTGCACTTTGGTAAGGGAGAGGTGGAAATGCAAGGGTACGTAGATGCAGACTTCGGCGGTGAAGTTGATCACCGAAGAAGCACCACCGGCTATGTATTCACTGTCGGAACTACAGCTGTTAGTTGGATGTCACAGATACAGAAGATTGTCACTCTGTCCACTACAAAACCTGAGTATGTTGCAGTGACTGAAGCCAGTAAAGAGATGATATGGTTTCAGGGTTTGTTAACAGAGCTGAGATTCAATCAGGAGAGGAATGTCTTGCACAGTGATAGTTAGAGTGCGATACACTTGGCTAAGAATTCCGTATTTCATTCTAGAACGAAACATATTACGCTTCGGTACCACTTCATCAGATCCCTGTTGGAAGATGATGTGTTAAAACTGGAGAAGATTCCAGGAAGTAAGAATCCAGTAGATATGTTAACAAAGACGGTGACCGTTCAGAAACTGGAGTTGTGCGCAACTTCAGTTGGCCTTGATGCATAGGTGATGAGGGCGGAGCCACACGGGAAGAGGAGCTTGATGAGATAGCCTGCTGACGGCGGTTTGATCTCCAAGTGGGAGATTGTTGGATCAAGGTGGAGATTCAAACCTCCGCAGGCGCTCTGGCGACGAGGTCAGAGGCGAGTTGAGGTCGACACAGGCGAAGTTGGGGGCTAACGAAATCTGTTGGCGAGCTCGAGTTCCCCCTTTTGCAGGCGAGCTTCTCCAGGCGAGGACGAAGCTCAGGCGAGTTCGACGACAGCTGCAGGCGGAACTCTCGAGCAGGCAAAGATGCAGGCGAGTCTCAAGCGCGAGCGAACCTTGGTCAGGCGAGATCGAGGCAGGCGGATTTTGCACAGGCGAGTTGACGACTTGCAGGCGAGTTTAAGCGCTCGATCCAGGCTGTCGACAGCCAGTCGACAGCTCAGCTAGGGTTTCCCTATAAAAGGGAAACCTCAGGGCCGAAACCATGATCTCTCCTTTTTGCGATCTCAAGACTTCCTGGCGGCGGCGATTTCTTCTCCCCCCTTTCTCGTTTCTTTTCTCCAGCGCTCAACTTGTTTGAGGGGAGATTTAAGAAGCTGAGAGAGAACTTATTGTGGGAATATCCTTTATTTAAGAAAGAAGTTAAGAGGGGTATTTAAGAAGAAAGGGAATCGTACTGTAGCTACAGTAACGATTGTTATTATTGAGGAATCTCAAGTTTGAGATTCGCTCTTGAATTGTAATTTCTTGTTAGATTAATAAGAAATTTATTGTGTGGCTCCCGAGAACGTAGGCAGTTGCCGAACCTCGTTAAATCTTGATGTACTTCCTTTATTCTGCGTTTCTGCTGTCTTAGGGGTTTCGGCGTAAATTCCCAACAGTAGACATCTCCCCAAAACACTGGCAATAATGATAATTGTTGTCATATTAATTCTTGTCAATAGAGGCTTCTTTCTGTTCATGGGTAGTACTCATATTGAATTCCTTTTGAAAGTCCCGCTTTGCTTCTTTGTTTCTTAATTGTTAATTGCTAGATAACATGATTTTTAATTGTTAGGCGGCAATAAATGCTGAGGGAAAGACTGGGTGGGAGGAGATTGTGGATTCCCGGCTTGAAGGCAACTATGACATAAACGAGCTCGATGGTATGGCCAATCTGGCATACAAATGCGTCAACAAACTTTCCAGAAAAAGACCATCCATGAGGGACGTAGTTCAAGCACTGTCCGTAATTGCTAAGGAGAATCATAGTAAGAAGAGGCAGAGCCGACAGTTCTTGCAAATTACAATAGAGGAAGGATCTACAGATAATGAACACTTGGGTACCCTAAACTCAATCCCAAAACACCAACGTGAGGATTCTATGGATAGCTTGTCAGATTTGCCTGATGTTTAACTAGGTTCTGTACATTTTTTAGTGAATGAGGGATGTGTTACCCTCTATATATGTGGCACGTTGCTGACTTGGCACAAATCCAAGCCATCATCAGTTTGTATTCTTTGGATAGTTTGTTAGATTTTATTTATTTTCTTTTAATTCTGGAAATGTATTCTTTGTTTTTGTTGATTCTATAATTGTAGTTCCGCTTCAAGCTAGAGATTAGTAATTTTGAGGGTGATGGGCGGGGACTGGAGAGTGTACTGGTCTTCATCGCAATGTAAGTTCCGTTTTGTAGCTATACTTGTTATCAAAAGAAATTTGTAAAAAGATTCCTTAGCCTTTTTTTTTTTTTTTTGATGATGATATCATATTAAACTTGCAAGTATGAAATCTACAAATGAGTCGCCTATTGTTTGATGCGTATGCTCGTATAGATTATTTCTAAGGGTGTGTTTAGTAATCAATGTGTTTTTTTTGTAAAGAATATCATGTCATGGTGTTTCTTTTTCAAATGTGTTTTGAAAACACCATTTTGGTCAAATTAGTTTGACCATTTATATAGCGGCAGTGGGCGGGCGGCGGCGGCGGCAATCAGGCGGCGGTCAGGTGGCGGGTGGCCGGCGGCCGGCCGACGGGCGACGGGTGAACGACGACCGTCGGCTACCAGCGGGTAGCGGCGAGTGGCCGGCAGCCGGCCAACGGGCGGGTGACGGCGGGCCGGCGGGTGGCCGGCGGGCGGCGGGTTGGCAGGCGGTGGTGGTGGCGGGTGGCCGGCCGATGGGCGGGCGGCGGCGGGCCAGCGGGTGGCCAGCGTGCGACGACGGTGGTGGTCGCCGCAGGTTGAGGGTGGCCGACGGCCGGCCGACAGGCAGCTGGCCCGCGGGCGGCGGGTGGCCCGCGGGTGGAGGGTGGCTGACGGCCGGCCGACAGGCAGCTGGCCCGCGGGCGGCGGGTGGCGGCGGCGGCGGGTGGCCGGCCAATGGACGGGCAGCGGCGGGCCAGCGGGTGGCCGGCAGCCAGCGGTGGGTGGAAGGTACCTGGCGGGCCGGCGGCCTGCTGTCCGGCGGGCGGTGGCGGGTTGGGGAGCGGCAACGGCGACGACGGCGGCGGTGGTGACGGCGGGCAGCGGTGGTGGCCCGCCAGCGGCGACGAGGTGGCGGCGGGCTGGCAGCGACGGGCGAGCGAGCGGCGGCGGCTTAGATGAAAAAACCGAATCTCAAAACACATTTTTGGTGTTTTGTGAAAAATGTTTAATTTTTAGATTTTGTAAAGGGACAAGTCAAAAAGAACGCCCCGGTTGTCAAACACGTTTCTTTGTTTTTGTTGGAAAAAAAAAACAAAAACGGCAAAATACGCCACGGTTGCCAAACGCTCCCTAAACGTTCTTATGTGTAACGTAATGTCATTTTTTTTCTCTTCTTTTTGTTGATGGTATTTGTTTTGTATCATTTGTCCTTCATGTTCTTGTCCTAGGAGCATTTAGTTTGTATGTAAAGGTGTTTTTGCCAAGTTTGTATGTAAAGGTGTTGTTGTCGTAGGAAAAGAAATATAAGATCTCCACATCTCCAAGTTGTTTCAAGAGCAACATTCAAGATAATCATTAAACTCACAACGTCATATGCCAAAGTCCCTCACAGGAAAAGACAACTAGTATTTCATCTATAGTTTTCTTGAGCCAAGAATTATTTCACTTATTTCTGATACCCAAAGTACTTAGTTTGGTAGTAGTCCTGCAGTCTTCACATATTCAACGGAATCTTCATAAATTGTTCCTAGATCTTTCTTCTCGAACTTGAACCCTTCTCTGATAAGCTTTGCCGATGAAAGACTCAATCTTGCTTTCTTCGGTACATCAGTGAAACTGCAAGGAAAATGCAAGGAAATTCATAATGCAACAATCTGATACAGAAATATTCATAAAACTGAACCAAATTATCATTACGTACTATGGGGGTTAGCCACTTATATCCACTAAATAATTTTATTAGCATTTGCTTTCCAAATTAGAAATGACGGTATTTCTCCGATTAAGATGTCACATGAAAATCATAAGGTGATAAAGCATTTTCTTACCCTCATTCTTAACTGAGAACAAAACTAAATTTCTTTCTAAACTATAGGGAGGAGAAAATCAATTTAACAGCACATGATTCCACTGTGACATCTCAACTTAACATTGAAATAACACCATCCAAAATTCATGAATATAATTGCAAATAAACTAGTTTAGAAATATAATTGTTCCCCCATAATGCGAGTAGTGTATCTGCACGTAACCCTGAAGATAATATCATAATTTTGAACTTATACTTATTTATAAATGACTACATTGCAAACGAAAAAAGAGTTTGTACTCACTTAGTAGGCACATTGTACTGTGGATATCTCTTTGAAAGGAACTCTGCAAGCTCTGGCAAACTAGTGTTAATAGCACAACAAATATAACGTCCAAAAGCGGATTCATTCTCAGCAACAAATATCTCAGCCCTGCTCACATCCTCAACATGTGTAAATGATATCGAACCTGAGAGCATTTGCATTGTCTTTAATCCACCAACTCGAGCATCATCTCCTGTGAATTTACAAGAAAAAAAAAATAGATCTACATTTGTACATAATTGAGATATTTTGGTTCGTCATAATTGTAAGGATTACAACAACTCTTAATTTGTTTCGTTTCAAATAATAAATAGTAAATATAGTTATAACTGCAGTCGCAAAAAGCCCTCTAGTCACATCCAAAGATGACTTGTGCAGATTTGAATATAAGTTGCAACAGTAAATCTTTTGAGGTAGAGATGGGGTTCAATAATATAGAGTACTGTACTTCTGATCATCAGATGTATAAACAGAGATTTCCGGTCCTGACAACCCCAAAATAAACACATACAACTACACCTACGACTGTAATTTCTGAATTTTTATAACTAAACCAAATGTTGCAACTAAACATGCATGTGACAATAGTTATAGCAAGTATAATTCTGTATAACTGACACTTGCATCGCAACAAAGCGAACAATAACGTGTACTCACCAGTGAGAAGGGATAGCCCTATTGCTAAGCTTGGAGGAATATCTCCATTTAGTGCAGGGCCAACAATTAGAGGAGGGATTATGCTGACTAGCTCAAGCTTATTCTGTTCTGCAAACTTCCATGCTTCCTTCTCCGCAAGTGTTTTTGACATTAGGTACCCCTGCAAATTGCCAATTTTTGATTCAACATCAGGACATATTTTGATTGTATATCATAGTTTATACAAGTTTGTTCTAGAAATTATACCCAAGTGGGGGGCTTATCAGTGGTTAGAAACTCTATATCTGACCAAGATTCTTCGTTCAGTACAAAGCCTGTTCCTTGAAGATTGCTAGCAGATACAGTGGCAGCTGAAGAGGTGAGGATTACTCTCTTGACTGTATTAGATTTGATGCAAGATTTCAATACATTCAAGGTTCCTTGAATTGCAGGCTTGATTAATTCATTCTGTAAAGAAAAAGAAAAAAGGATAAATTTCAGAAAAAATATTATAAATTTGGAAGGATTTAACGAGAGAATATACTTAAGATCTTTATTTGAGAAAATTCTCATCAACTTTTTTCCATTAAACTACATAACTAACCGTTGTTACAGAAAGTTATTACGTGTAAAGTACACAACTTTTTGTACGTTTTTTTTCTTGTAAATTAGTTTATTATAGCTACTTCTCTCTCAGATTTACAGCTTCTTCTCAAGTATAAATAGAGGTATTTTAGCCTTTTTATCTACACCATTATGAGAGTTTTCTGCCGATTTATGCTAGTTTAGATATTTTTCTGCAAACCCTGATTGCTCATGATCGCCTTTTAATATCTATCTCGATAGGTATATGCTACGAACCGTCATTAACTAATAGAGAGTTTGTAGAAAACCATAATAAACTACTTTAAGTAGAGAAACATATCGCCAACTTTCAAACTGCAGGAAAATACCACATGCAATCAGAAAATTTCCCTGACGTGTTAGTTGTGCTATTGAAAAAGTAAAAGTCAAAATACCCTCAATAGTTAGGAGGAGATCGAGAATGTTTATTATGTACCTCTGGGTCACTAGAGAACAGGTTCACAGGTGTGGCAACGTGAAAGACATAATAGCAGCCACTGACGGCTTCATCAAAGCTTCCATCTTCAGTCAACTCTGCTTGGAAAAGCCTGAGAGTGCCTAGCTCTTGTAGCTTGCTAAGGTGAGAGACCCTTGATTTGTTGCCTGTACAATTTTCAGGAACTTAAACATCAGAAATAATAACTGACTGCAATAAGAAGGCATGCTCGAGTTTCACAAAAAGCGAACAAAATTCGGAAAACCCCCTGACTGGACAGAAAATAACACACCAGGATCGCGGACAGTGGCATTGACAACATATCCCTTCTCAAGGAGATGTTTGATCAATGTTGAAGCAAGGAAGCCATTTCCACCGGTAACACAAGCTACTTTCGCAATTTCAGCCATTTAATAATTTCAAATTGTAAGCTTTCATATATCCAAGACTGGTCTCTATTTGAAAATATACTTGCACTAGTACATAAATATGATTTCAATAACTAATATTCAACCCTAATCTAGTTAGGTGGAAAATATACTTGTACATATATATGATCTAAAGAACTAATATTCAACCCGAATCCTGTTAGGTGATCATGTGCCATCTAGTGAACTAAGATTCAACCCTAATCTAGTTAGGTGATCATATGTCATCTAGTAATTAGATGATTATGTGATGTAGATGGTTGTAAATAATAAATGTTTATATATAGGTGAAACATTTATTACTTATAATTATTATGGGAAAATATCTACCTTCGTCTTGCACCATAATTCAAAATTAATGCTGCGTCCTACTGACTTTATTTTGCTACCTTCAATGTTAGAGGAAGTCGATCAGGATGCTGACATCCTTTTGATAAAGTAAAACTCTAGCAAGCTAAAAACTTAACAGTATTCTTCTCCGGGCTAAATTCCTTTTTTTTAAAAGACTGCGCAGAATTATA